>OX465288.1:13810634-13950634 GCA_949987695.1 Merzomyia westermanni | reverse complement strand
AGTAGAAAAGTTCAATGAAATGTTTGAATATCATTTCAACTTCGCTTTTTAGATTCATATATATAATAGGTTGTTTAAAATATGGTGGTTGTGCTACTTACGCCGCTTCTAAAATGTTGCATTTGCGGTATTGCAATTTTAACGATAATATGTAGGAATGCCGAAAATAATATCAAATTTGTGTAATTGCTATGAGGTGGTGAATTTGGTAGTGAACAAATAGAGAGCTGCAGGAGTTGACACCCCTCGAAAACAATTTTCTGATTTTTTTAAATATGTTAAATAGTGTAATTGGCCTAGATAGATAATTAAAAATTCTTCCACCATACCTTGCATTTAATTTAACCAACAAAACAAAAAAGTGGATTTTTGTCCCCAATGGTAAGGATCCTTCACAAACAAAAAAGTTTCCAAATTTTTGTAAGCATACGACTTTACGATAACGAAAATGGGTCAGGCTAATTCCATTGGTACGCTTCATTCCAAAGCCAAATACTATCACCCGATCTTATCCATGGATTTCACCTCGCAAAACCCAACGTTGCCACCGACAAAATCCTGTGCCATGCAATGCAGGACGTGGAACGCTCAGTTGAATAAATTATATGACACTTCGATGCTACCACGCTACCGATTGTAACCCAAACCCAAAATCTGGCGCTTGACCTTTGATAGCAGTTTCTGCATTTGCAAACTAATCTTAGACAAACAAATGCAATCTGCGTAGCAACGCCACCGAAGGTACCGGCAACTGAACTATACAGGTTTTTTTACGATTCAATACATATTTCACTGCATGTAAAATTCATTTGATTTCATGGGCACAGCATGACGTATACGCAACCTTCGGAAAAGCGCATGCAAAACGTTTTACCAGCAAATTTAGGAAATTGGAAAATTTTATTAACCGTAAAAGTTAGTTGAAACCCACAATTTCAATTGAGACGTTTACTTCTGTATACACGCTTGTTCACATGACACGAAATCAGGGCTCCGAAATAGGAGAGAACCGAAAAATCATAACGATTTCGCGCTGATAGTAAAATTTGATCTCAAAACCAAGATAATTTTGACCAAAAAATGAACTAATTTAATTAAAAAACGATTTTTATATTTTTGTAAGGGTTATCCCCTATTTTGCATTGTTGAAGAGAGCGCCTATAGCTCACGATAACTTCACCTGCTCCTTCCAACTCAGCGAAAGCCTCGCTATTTGCTAGCAAATACGGATTTTGAGCGCAACTGCCTAATTAGTCCATAGTTCCACTTATTGACAAGGGAGATTCTCCATTAAATTTCTCAAACAATTTTCGCTGTTATCTCTGACTGCTAAATAGATGAAATTCTTCACATTTCAACCGCTCTTGAGGGCTAGATTTATCTTTCCGTCTTCCCTACCCGGCGAAAGTGGGATCCATATATAGTGCCGTAAATTATTTGAGATCTTTACATAATTTTGGGAAACGGGGTTTTGTTCTCTTAGACAGCCGAGCGCTACAAAAGCCTTATGTGCCGACAACACAAAGTCGATCACTGAATGCCTAAATCTCTCAACGCAATGTTACAGCTCTCCACGAAATGTGTGGCTCGGATACGTATTTCTCAATTATAACGGAGCTAATACCAACGTCTGCTGGCGTTTAGTGAAGATTTGGTATTTATTTTAAGGCGTCATATTTTTACTTATAAAGGGTTACTCGGCAGCTCCGCACACTTTTGATCTCATTAATATGTTTATATCTTTAAGAACATTTTTTACCAACTAGCAAGGTTACCTGCTTTGTTGCTTTTGCTACTACTTTCCACATATTATGTTGCAATAACTTTCATTACTGCTGCTGCTTTGCATACCAAGTCAGTAAATCATTGGTTACTTAAAAGTTAAGCCGCACATTTTTTAGTGCTAAGTAGTTGATGAGCAGCAACAATAAACTTACGCCAACAAACAAACATGTCCGCCTGTGTAGCTTAGCTCGTATTTGTATGATAGCAGCGCTACATAACATCCTAGCAACTAGATACAAGAGAACAATCACGCTTTATGTGGCTTAAAAACGACAAAACAGCTTTGTATGCGTATATAAATGGAATTTTTTATGTATGAGAGCCTAGCAGTCATACCCACGACTCAAGCTGTATCCGACCACAAGCCACAGGCCAGTTTAAAAATTCGGTGACTTTTTGAATTGATAAAGATTTCACAATTTCTATTGAATTTAATTTAATTTAGTTTAATTTTATTTTATTTTATTTCATTTTAATTTCTTCTATTTTCTTGTATTTAATCTAGTTTAATTTAATTTAATTTAATTTTATTTTGTTTTATTTCATTTTACTTTATTTTATTTTATTTTATTTTATTTTATTTTATATTATTTTATTTTATTTTATTTTATTTTATTTTATTTTATTTTATTTTATTTTATTTTATTTTATTTTATTTTATATTATATTATTTTATTTTATTTTATTTTATTTTATTTTATTTTATTTTCTGTTATTTTATATTATTTTATTTTATTTTATTTTATATTATTTTATTTTATTTTATTTTAAGTTATTTTATTTTATATTATTTTAATGACATCTTTCTTGTCACCTCTAGTCACTCCTGAATCCAGGTTATCTAACATTTGACTCCGAGTAACATCACGTCTACTGAATTTCATGTTTATTACTTTGTTCTTTGCTTTGCAAACTATTTGGTTTAACTAAATTCCTTAAGACAAACTACAATTGTCATGTCTAAGACGTGTAAGTCAGGCGAACGCACTTTTTGAGCAAAAACTTGCAATTTACTTATTTGCATGTATACATATTAGACCGAGCAGACAAATATATTATTATTTGGTATGGCCGTGATATGCAATATATAAGTAATGAAAATGGTGCACCAGGAACTTTTAAAATAGTCACCTTTCTTGCAAGGAGCACGTCATTGTTGAAAAAAAATAAAAATTTAAATTGGCTGTATTTTACTATTAAGCTACAAATTTCCTTTCAATAATGTGCACCTCGTTTTTTCCCTCTATTCTATTTACAATATGAATATAGTTTATTTCAATATTTAATAACAATGTGAGTATTCCAGCAGAACACAGATAAAATAAAATATGAAATGCACAAAAAAATACTTTTACTTACATAAGTGCATTTAAAAACCACTAACAAATGCAATAGACTGCAAAAAGTTCCTTAGAGTTATTTCAAAATTTCAAAGTAGGCGGTTTCGTTGCACATAAAGTGTTATTACGGGGTAAATGGTGTACTGATGAGTAGCAGAATTCAAACAAGACAACACAAATGCATCGAACAAATGCTCGCAATGTAATAATGCTCACATGTGCTGGTATGTAATTCAACAAATGTGGTTGCAAAATATTTTGTGTAGTTGTATGCAGGCAAGAAATTTCTGCTGTTCTATGTTTTCACTAGCGCTAAGAATAAAGTGTTAGAAAATAAAACTTAAATTAAATCTTAAATCAAAAATAGTTTTGAGCTCTCGCTCCAGTAAGAAAAGCTTTCAGAGTTCTTTTCCTGTATTTCCTGATATTGTATACCCGCTGCAATGCAGTTTTGTTAAGGAACGTAGATATAGAGTTCAATATGTCAAATCTGGGTGTATAACATAATCCCGACACACAAAATCCCGACCATTTAAAATCCCGACACGACAAAGTCCCAACAAAAAATCCCGTCAACTGTCCCAAACCAATTGGTCGGTTCTGCCGCCACGGCCATTTTTTTTATAAATTCATATGTTCTATTTTAAATTAGTTTTGAAAAGTTTTGCGATGAAAATTTTATCTTTCTTACAAAAATTTAAAGGAAAAGTTGCCAGGCCGAAAATATAATAAATTTGTCTGGATTTTGTCTTGTCGGGACTTTGTCTCATCGGGATTTTGTCATGTCTGGATTATGCCGTGTTGGGATTTCTGAAAATTGTCGGGATTATGTCGTGTCGGGATTTTTAAAGTCGGGATTATGAGGTGCTCCCGTCAAATCTACTTAGCTCAATAGAAAAATTGATTGATCAACCCATGTTTATGTATATCTCAATCTATGAAATGGGGGTTTAACGGTGTATTTTTTTTGTCTGAAGTATTTTTTTGTTTGAAGTATTTTATTTTTCAACATAATTCGGTAATCCACATTTCATGGCGCCTACTCACTTTGATCCCTATATATATATCTATATAAATAGCTAGCCGTTGCTTCAATGCAGACTCTATTTGTATTTCTATTTGGAAATAATTAGAAGTGTTCCTCCATAACTCATGGAAACTCGAAACGTTGGTCCCCAGGTCGCCATTATTGTTCCTGTATTAATATGACCGTTTTTAAAACGTTTCGTTCACCGCCGAACATTCTGATAAAAGATTTGAACATTACTCCTATCAACCAGCTACTTAAGCTCCTTGAACACACTAATTTTAAACAAGCCTTAATTTTCTTCTTTTAATTTCCTTTATATCTACTGAAATTTATTAGAATTTATTTTAATCTTAGTAAATTAAATTTAAATTAATTTAATTCGAGTTAAATTTACTAAGTTTAAAATAAATTTTCATTGGAATTGAACTGACTTCATTTAATTGAATTGAGTTTAGTTGATTGGAATTGCATCAATCTGCAATAAATTGAATTCAATTTAGTTAACTTGATTTCAATTAAATTAAATTGTTTTAAATGCGATTGGAGCTGAGTTTTGTAGAAAGTTAGATTTAAATTGATTAATTGATCTGCATTGAGTTGATTGAATTCGAATGATTATAATTTAATTAACTTGAATTGAATTGAATTGAATTGAACTGACTTGCTTTGATTAAAGTTTATACAATCTGCATTGCACATAATTAAATTAGTTAATTTCAAAAAATATAATTGAACTGAATGGGATTAAGCGAGGTGAATTGAATCTATTTGAACTGCATTGAATATAATTGAATTGATGGACATTAAGTTGAATTTTCTTAAATTGACTTGAGTTGAGTAGAAATGATTATAATAGAATTTAGGTGACTTGAATTAAATTGAGTACAATTGATTTGAAAATAGTTAATCTGCATTGAATAGAATTAAGTTGCACTAAATAGACTTAAATTTAATTTAATTTAATTAATTGATCATTCTCGTATATTAAGTACCTGAATATAATTTAATTGAGTTGAATTTAGTTAAGTTGATTTCAAAAAACTAAATTGGATTGAATGAGATTGAATTACAGTGCATTGAACTAATTGAAATGAATGGAATTAACTTGAATTGATTTGACTTGAGTTAAATTAACTTGATTTCAATGCAGTTTGTTCTATCTGCATTGAACATAATTAGATTGACTTCATTTAAATTGAATAAAAAAAAATTTTATTGAATGGAATAGGATTAAAACGAGGGGAATTGAATTTAATTGAAATGCATTGAATATAATTGAATTGTGTTTAATTGTGTTGAATATATAATTGAATTAAACTTAATTGACTTGAATTCAATATATAATTGAATTAAATTTAATTGACTTGAATTCAATATAGTTGATCTGCATTAAATTGATTTGCATCCAATTGAAATAAGTTGTACTAAAAATACTTAAATTAAATTTAACTGATCTGCATTGAATTTAATTGAATTCAGTTAATTAGATCTAAAAAAATTAAATCGAATTGAACTAAATTGATTGAATTAAGTTTTATTAATCCAAATTTTAATTTGAGTTGACTTGAGTTGAATTGAGTTCGAAGTGAAATTTATGAAAATGAATTGACCGTAATTTATTTAATCAATTTTTGTTTTATCAGAATTTGAAATTAAACTCCTACACTTTTGCTACACCTGCACTTGATGTATGTAAACCGTGGAAATACAAAACTCTAATTACTTTGCCCTACTTATAACGTCAGCAATAAGTACTTTTGTTGCCAAACATTTACTTTCAAACTGGGCGAAAAGCTCTTTTCCCCAAGCAGATAACGCCTTCATGTCACGAAACGACAGCCTACTTAGTTGTTGACATACAATATATGCGAATGCCCACAGCCATAAGCCGAGTGGGTAAATCTTTGTAAGAAATTTACATTTATGGCTCACGGTAAAGTGTCTTCTGCTCATGAAGGCATCCCACCAAAAACCTTGCTGAATGATCTGTTGCATATTTAATAGTTAAAATGTTGCATGGCAGCAATTTCGGTTTGCCACAGAGTCTGTGGGGCCAGGCAAATGATGTAAAAGGTTATGGCCAGTGCTAATAGTAGATGGTAGTCTGCAAAATGATTGCGGACAGCAAGGGTCTTCTGTAAACTGTAGGAAATGGTTGAAAGAATTGTAAAAGAAAAGAAAATGAAAACCAATAAGGAAGTCTAAGTTCGGGTGAATAGTATATACCCAGCTTTTGGCTTGAAGTGATGTAATCAAGGGGCATTTAAGGCGAACTTTTCTTTGAAGTACTGCAAGGTCCATTCCGCCTCAGTTCAGGTAAGATGAGAGATTTAAAGAGTGATACCTTTGTTCGTCGAGAGATTATTTCTCTTCTCAATGACCTACTCAGTTCAAAGTAGCGAAGGAATACTCCGTTGTATCTCGAGGCCAGCTGCTACCGCTTTTTCTCGCAGATGGCGAAGCGGAAGAGATAGACTTAGTCGCAGAAAGCCGAATAAGAAGAAAAGTGAAAATAACTGTAAGGATCTGCACCAGATTGGACATATATCAAAATTCATTCAATCATTAACAACGGTAGAGAAAAACAAAAGGTCGTCTACTCAATGTGTTTCCTCTACTGGTTTGTCTTGTACACATATTTGAAAGAGCCACCCTTGGCATTGTGACACTTTTGGTTTATTTTAACACTCTCTCTTTGAATTTAGCCACCACACATCCTTGTAAATGATAGCGAATTTTTTTTCTTAAATTTTATGTTGAGTGCAGCTGGAACTGAGACATTGGGGCTGGCACAAAAGACAGTTTAAGAAAATGAAGTGAAAAAATCTTTTGTTCAGGCTAGAAGATTGACACCTTTACATACCTACGACAACACATAGCCGAGTCTTCACAAAAGTAGACAAACAAAGTTTGTTAGCGTTTACGAGTACACATCCTGTTTGAGAATTAAGACACGTACATGGGCAAGTCCACAAGACATTTGTCTTTTTTTCTTGAAGCATTCGGTGATCGATATTGAAGTTTTGTTAAATAATTTTTATTGATTTTGTAATGTTTGAGGTTAGATTTGTAAAATAATGTAAAATAAAATAAAGTAAAAAAAAAAAAAAATCTAATAAAAAAAATATTAGAAAAATATAGAAAAATATAAACAAAAAATAAAGAAAATAAAATAAAATAAAATAAAAAAAATAAAATAAAAAAAATAAAATAAAACATAATAAAATAAAATAAAATAAAATAAAATAAAATAAAATAAAAAAAATAAAATAAAATTAGATAAGATAAGACAAAACAAAATAAAATAAAATAAAATTAGATAAGATAAAACAAAATAAAATAAAATAAAATAAAATAAAATAAAACAAAATAAAACAAAATAAAATAAAGATAAAGTAAATAAAAAGTGAACTGTATTATTTAATGATAAAGAAATAACAAGAATGGAAAGAAAAGGAAGCTGGAACAAAATAAAGAAGAGCACCATAAATTATATGAAATTAAAGAAAAACTTAGGAAAGTAGAGACGATGACCAGTGAAGAGAGCAACTTAAATAAAGATGAAGAAAAAGGAAAGGCAGCGATAAAATGAAATAAACCCAAATAAAATAAATAAGATTAAATAAAATTAATTAAAAGAAAGGAAGTGACTAGAAAGTATGAAAATGAAAGTGAATGAAGGCAAGATTAAAATAAATAAAATTAAAAAAATAAATAAATAAAAATAGAGACTATGAAAAAAAAGAAAAGCAAAGAAATGGAAAATATATAAGGCAGCAACAGCAAAGAAAGAAGGCGAATGAAAATAACAGGAAATAATAAAAATAAAATAAAATTTTGTGCTCGAATTTCAACCACTGGGTGGTCTCTAATTTTAATCAAATTTAATATACAGAAAACTGTGCAATTAAAACCTGTTTAATCAAGAAATGCAAATCTTTACCTACTTTTTCCTTTAAAAACTCAACACTTAAAGAATTGTATCAGTTTATCAAACACCTGCTGAATTAAGAAAATAACTTTTGAAAAGTACACGAGAGTAATGCGCGAAATTACTATGATTTCAAATAATTTTGGCATGAACAAACAGTAATTACTAAGAATGTGATACATCGGAATATTATTAATCTATAGCTTCAGTTAATTAGAAGAGGGTTAATTAAAAAATAGCAGCCCGGATGAAGTGATTTCCACTTTGTAGACCAAGTGCCCAAAGAGCGAATTTATTTTTGGATTTGCCCATAATCATAATATGAACATTTTAAAAAGAAACTGTGCAGTTGCAAAGACCATGTTTACGTATTTCACATATAGACGCATATAAACAACATCCATTTATAATATTTCTTTGCTTATGTTTGTATATATGCGTGCTTGAACACAGTGAAATGTTGTCATTTGTCATAAATATGAAAACAAGTTGAAATTTGCATGGCTGGAAATAGTTTACTCCTACGCGGATGAAAACATTTGAATTTTAGAAACAACATTTTATGGTATATGCACTTTAAGCTAACACCCGCTATTAAACATATTTACATACTGCGGATGTATATTTTTATTACCTCTATTTGCTTAATCTTCCATCATAAGGTCATAAAAATAAGATTTTGAGCCTATGAAACTTATAAGTCAGAATAAGAAGCTTAAGACACGCTTTTGTTATTCTTTGTAAAATTGTAATACTTTAACCCCCATATTCATAAAAGATAAAATTGGTTTATAAAGCTTTCCAAAATTACATTTTCATGCAAATTTTGAAGTATAAGAGCTTTATAAAGTTTTTTTGTTTTTTATGAATATGGAGATAAAATTTTTCTTTAATAATATATTATAAATAGAAATAAAGACATTTTTAAAACCGAGAGTATAGGGAAAAAGCATGTTCGCCTATTGATAATTGTGAATTTTTGCCATCAGATATGTGTGTAGATAAATAAACAACCGACCATAAATAGAAAAGTAGATCTTAGCAGACAAATAAAAAACGCTAGATAGCTAAGTCAGTATTATATTTTTTTAGCTTAATTAAATTTTTTTTATTCTATTTTATTTTATTTCATTTTATTTTATTTTATTTATTTTTATTTTTTTTATATTATTTTATTTTCTTTTATTTTATTTTATTTTATTTTATTTTATTTTATTTTATTTTATTTTATTTTATTTTATTTTACTTTATTTTATTTTATTTTATTTTATTTTATTTTATTTTATTTTATTTTACTTTATTTTATTTTATTTCATTTTTTAAAAATTTATTTTATTTTATTTTATTTTATTTTATTTTATTTTATTTTATTTTATTTTACTTTATTTTATTTTATTTTATATTATTTTATTTTCTTTTATTATATTATATTATATTTTATTTTATTTTATTTTATTAATTTTAATTTTATTTTATTTTATTTTATTTTATTTTATTTTATTTTATTTTACTTTATTTTATTTTATTTTATTTTATTTTATTTTATTTTATTTCATTTTATTTTAATTTATTTTATTTTTTTTCCCTCTAATATCAATTATTTTATTTTATTTTATTTTACTTTATTTTATTTTGTCTTATCTTATCTAATTTTATTTTATTTTATTTTATTTTACTTTATTTTATTTTATTCTATTTAACTTTATTTTATTTTATTTTATTTCATTTTATTTTAATTTATTTTATTTTTTTCCTCTAATATCAATTATTTTATTTTATTTTATTTCATTTTATTTTATTTTATTTTATTTTGTTTTATTTTATTTTATTTTATTTCATTTTAATTTATTTTATTTTATTTTATTTTATTATATATTATTTTATTTGATTTTACTTTGTTTTATTTTATTTTATTTTATTTTATTTTATTTTATTTTATTTTATTTTGGTTTGTTTTATTTTATTTTATTTTATTTTGTTTTATTTGATTTTATTTTATTTTATTTTATTTTATTTTATTTTATTTTATTTTATTTTATTTTATTTTATTTTATTATATATTACTTTATTTGATTTTACTTTATTTTATTTTATTTTGTTTATTTTATTTTATTTTATTTTATTTTATTTTATTTTATTTTATTTTAATTTATCTTCGTAAGTATAACGAGCTCAAGTCGGCTAATGGCAAATACAGGTGGACCAAATCCATGCATAAGAAAGCTGCTGGCGTCCGCCTCAGATTCTATACTGTTGTACGGTGCAGAAGTCTGGCCCGACGCAATGAAATTTGGGAAGTATCGGGCCGCTATTACCGCAGTCCAACGTAGAGGGGCCCTAAGAATCGCCTTAGCATACCGCACGGTCTCCGCAGATGCTGTTCTGGTCATCGCGGGGACTATACCGATATATCTCCTAGCTGAGGAAAGAAAAATGATTAACGACACTCGTGCAGAGGTACGTAGAGACGTTGCTGCAGGGCAGGCGCGGGGTGATTCGATCCGGCGGTGGCAACTACAATGGAGCAGCAGTGCTGCTGGAAGGTGGACCAGGGTATTAATCCCCGAACCAGAACCATGGCTGAACCGACCTCATGGAGAAGTCGACTTCTACCTGACCCAGTTCTTAACCGGACACGGTTATTTCCGTGAATATCGCCATAGAATGGGCAAAGTTCAAACCCCGAACTGCACCTACTGCGGAGCCATAGACGACGTACGCCACACCTTCTTCGAATGCGAGCAATTCGCAGAAGAAAGAAGGCGGGTGGAAGAGACAATTGGCGAACTTTCCCCGGGCAGTGTCATTCGCAAGATGACCTGCGAAAACGTTAGATGGGACATAGTCAGACGATACACGAGGAATGTCCTCCTTGCGAAACGGGAAGACGGTTGTCTAGCCAGTTAGCGTGAGAGTAGCCATAGAGCTCACGTAACGCGCTTCCTTACCTGAAGTAATGCTAAGCGCGGTCCCAGGTAAGGAATAATGCGCGGGCCGTGGGAGGTTAGGTTTTAGTGCGGTATACTTCAAGATAAGAAGGAGTCCCACACTTGGAGAGTTCCGCTGCTAGAGCATCTAGTAACGAGGGCTCAAACCCGGTTAGTGCATAAAGCATTTCCTCCTCCCACGAACACAAAAAAAAAAAAAAAAAAAAAAAAAAGAATAACGAGCTCAAGACCACTTGATAATAATTGTTAGTTAATTATTATTATTTTTGATTAGAGGAAAAATTGAAAACAGCCACGATTTCTCGTCAGACTAATTAACTAAGAATTATTATCAACTGGTCTTGAGCTCGTTATACTTACAAAAATATGTCAAATGAACAGACCGTAAAACCAACAACAAAATTATTTTAATTTAGTTCACTTTATTTTAATTTATTTTATTTCATTTTTTTAATTTTATATTATACTATTTTTTTTATCATATTGTGCTTTTTTAAACTTAATTTATTTAATTTTTTTAAATTAAATTGTTCTTATTTATATTATTTATATCTTTATTTTATTTTATGTTATTTTATTTTGTTTTATTTATTTTTATATTTGACTTAAATAAGAAAAGGCCTGTGTACCAAAATTCTATCTAGGCGTACGGATATAACCAAGGGTAATAGTCTTTAAACAATCAGTCACAAAAAACTCACTGAAAACCAAACTCAAAACCAGTTTAATGAAAATTTTCTCGCTCAGCGCTTTTCATACACTTGAATTGCAAGAAATGCACAGCAGACGTTGATTCATTCAATCACCAATTGATACATCGTTAATAGCAGGCAACAGGCAGCAAATAAATTATTCATGTGTGTATTTTAATTTGTGGTTAATTATGCAATTCATTATTTATTCATATGTGTAAATATACGTGTAGATATATCAGTGCTTTTTCAAGATAGATTCAGTTTGTATTTATATGCGGCTTAACATCACATATATAAATGCGAACATTACATGACATGAGGGTATAAGGTTTCAGTCTACATTTTTATCAGACAAACAACACTAAAATTCTTATATAAACACACGTGTTCTGCAACCTTCCGCTTGTTTATTGCTTATTCAGTCAATATGGTTTGTTTACGATTTGCAATTTTGTGGTTACCGCTGTTACATGGGTTGGAATTAATTAGGGAAATGAATGATTGATTAAAAGACAAATTGATTTCTGTGTGGGGAACAATATTGTTTCACTGAATTTATACATGTTTTTGTAAAAAAATAATAAAAAAAATTAAAAAATTTCAATTCCATACTAAAAATTTAAATTTCCATTGGCATCCAAAACTCAACATCTCAACCAAAAATTTGAAAGTCTATATTATCATATTAAGTTAAAAATTCGAAACAATTAAAAATTTTGCAAATTTTGTTAAATCTTAAATTCAAAATTGAAAATTCTAAAATCCAAATCTTTAAATTCAAAACTAGATATTCAAAGATCAAAGTCCAAAAATTCCAAATTTAAAGTTCGAGAATAAGAATTCAAAATTTTACATACCTACATATTCAAAATTAAAATAATAAGATTCGGGAGTCAAAATTCTAAAGTTTATTCATTGTTAAGTCCAAATTCAAAATTAAAACTTCCAAATTATAAGTTAAAAAAAATTCAAAATTGATAACTAGAATTCGCAAAATCCAAAATTTAAAATTAAAATTTCAATATTAAACTAACAAAATTAAGATTAAAATTTCAAAATTCAAAACTCAAAATTTAGCTCGACGTTAAAAATTAGGTTAAATGTTCAAAACGTTAATTAATAGTTTTGATTATTTTAAATTTTCAAAATAGAAAAGTTATAATTTAATATTCAAAATTCAAATGGTACAACTCAGCATTCAAAATAATAAAAAATTTTAAATTTAAAGTTAAGCACTCGAAATGCAATACTCCATTCATAACTTCAAAACCAAATTCAAAATTTTAAACACAAAATGTAAAATCAGAAAATTGCAAATTATTAAGTTAAAAGCTAAAAATCTAAAACTAAAAATTCATAACTGAAATTTTCAAAATAAAAACAAAATTGTAATTTTAATACTTAATAATAAAAATTTAAATTTGTAAATTCAAAATTTAGTTATCGAAACTAGAAATTGCAAATTTGTGTCGAAAGACACAACTTAACAGTAAAAAAAAAAAAAAGACACACATTCAAAGTTCAAGAATTAAAACTTTTAAATACAAAATTCAAAAATCTGAAAACTCAAAACTCATATTTAAAGTTCAAAGTTAAAAATTATAATTAAGTTAAAAGTTCAAAATGTTAGATACTAAATCCAAAATTCATATGCAAAATTCAAAATCCAAAAATTCAACATGTAAATTACAAAATTCAAAGGTAAAAAAATTGCAAGCTCAAATACAAAATTTCAAAATTTTTATATACTTAAATATACCGTATTTATTTAAATATACCGTTTACAGTTTGAACTTTAGAATTCGATATTTATGTGCGAAATTAGAAAAAAACGAATTTTTAAAAATGTACTAAGCAGATATTAAATTACAGAACTTTTATGGGGGATCGAAATTATTATACGGGTTCGCTTTAATTTCAAAGCTTTCCGAAAGAAATTTCGATATTATGCTACACACATTTCTTCATACATAAGTGTTGATATATTAAGTAATTAAATGAAATCTCTCAAATGAGCGGCAAATGAAAGTAAACAGCGGAAAAAGTTTGCTAAAAAAAATTCTGTATTATAGCTTATGGAAGGAGCACTTCTTTGTTCTTTTAACAGATAAAGCAAACGACCACCCATTATTAATTTAATTCACTCCCACACGACAATGACGGATTGCCAGCTGAGTTACACAAGTATACCTGATGATTAGAATATAAGTGTACTCTAACCAAATTCATAAAGTGGGAGATCCTGCTAACTGATTGAACCTTGTCATTGAGGGTTCAGACCTTTGAAAGAAACTAAATGATGAGCTCTATACGAACTAAATAAAGATGCTCACATTTAGAATGTAAGATGGAACGATTTTAGCACCGTGACTTTATAAGAAAAATATTTTGAGTCTGCTTTTCTTGTCACCATCGTATACACCATCTACAAGATATGTACCTGTTGTAAACTGGGCATTCAATTTTAAGTAAGACATCTAGCAACACATTTGTGAAAGTTGTACTCAATTCTATGCAGCTGACTTTGAATGACGCGCTTACAAACAGACAGACAAACAGACAACATTTCTAAAATCTGCTGTTTTAGCTTTGCTGCTCCAATGAAGACCTGCAAAACATTTCTCTTTCATTACAGGAAAGTAAAGCTATTCGCCTAAAGCAGTTTCATAAATTCGCTGGTCCGTAAACACCATGCCCAATCGTATTTTCGCAGAAAAAATTTACAAATAATGAAATTAGAAATGTGCAAAACCAAATTTGTTATGGTTCGCTGATCTATGACTGAAATTTAGCTAAATGGGCTAGCCGTGGTACTACGGCAACATTTCCTGCAGCAGTGAAAAAAAAAAATAAAGTTTTAAACGAACATGCTTTAAACAAAGAAGAAGGAAAAAAAAATTTTTTTTTTAATAATAAATTTCAATAGAGCTTAAATTGGCTTCAGATTTATTTCATTAATTGTGTATATTGAGATAAATTTTTTTTGTACATAATTATGTAGATAAACCTATACATATGTATACAAGGTGGCGCAAAAGTAAGCTTCCGATATTCAGCATATCGGTTGTGGCACGTGCAGTGTGTGCTGTTGCACCGTCTTGTTGGAACCACATGTTTTCCAATCCCAATTCATCAAGTTGCGGCAAAAAGAACTCGTTGATCATTGCTCTGTAGCGCTCACCATTCACAGTAACCGTTTGGCCCCGACCGATTATTGGTCAAATAAATAGTCAGCAATATTCCGCGTTCTGGAGCAGTGTAGCGTAACATTGTTTATCAAGGTGTATTTCGCATGTGCTTACTACACAAACGTCAAAACAGAACTGACTTTAGGGGCCAATCGCAAAATTTATAGCATTTTCTGATAGGAGGATTACTTTTGCGCCACCCTGTACATACATAAACACATATGTATTTAACTTCGTTCACAAAACTACAGCAACATATCTGGTAATCCTTAAGCTACAAATAAATCGGCACACATTCGTGGGATTGTGGCCTGACATTTTATGCGCTTACGTGGCAATCTGCCAAGTCATTAAAGATAACTCAATTTACCGGTCACTTGACAATGCCGTGTGACATATTAGCCGTTTTACCTAAGTATCTCAATGATTTATGTCTTCATATATGACTTGCCAATTGGAGCATTACATATTGCCGATTAGTGTTGAAATGTATTAGTCAGCTAAAATTTATAGAGATTTCATTTCAGCCTAAACATATCACCTCCGTGCCACCTCATTGTGACAGCATAGAGGACAAGAAATGAAAGAGTAAAAGAAATAAGAGTATTAGGGGGATTCATCTAAGCCTATAAAAGCAACGTTAAGCTTATATACCATATAAAGCTCGTAAAATTGTATGAAAAGTGACATATACTTGATAAAATTTTTCGCTTACACGCTTTAGAAGGCATACATAAGGCTCAATGAATCCTCTTACTATCTAAAGTGTATGTAAACATATCCTGCTAATATTAACATGCCTTGAGCTTAGTGTTCACCAAATAGGAAACAATCTGAGTGGTTGCTTATTGCAGTATTGCATCAAAATTGCCTGTGGGAAATTGCAAGCTGACTGACACATTGAAAATCATAGCTGGCCATTAAACTACTTATCTAAATTATCGTCAATTAATTCCTCAACTGGTTCAGTTATCTCACATTTTATATCTTTTTATTTGATCTATTTTATTTTATTTAAATTTTTTTATTTTTTTTTTATTTTATTTTGCTTTATTTTATTTTATTTTATTTTAATTTTTCTTGTTTTATTTTATTAAACTTCACAATATTTATGCTATTTAATTTATTTCGTTTTATTTTATTTTTTTAATTTAATTTAATTTAATTAAATTTAATTTAATTTAATTTAATTTAATTTAATTTAATTTAATTTAATTTAATTTAATTTAATTTAATTTAATTTAATTTAATTTAATTTAATTTAATTTAATTTAATTTAATTTAATTTAATTTAATTTAATTTAATTTAATTTAATCTAATTTAATTTGATTTTATTTAATTTAATTTTATTTTATTTTATTTTATTTTATTTTATTTTATTTTTTTATTTTACTTTATTTTATTTTATTTTATTTTATTTTATTTATTGTATTTTGTTTTATTTCTTCTTATCTAATTTGTATTAATTTAATTTAACTTAATTCAATTTGAATTAATTTAATTTAATTTAGTTTAATTTGATTTAATTTAATTTTATTTTATTGTATTTTATTTTATTCAAACTAATTTCATTCTATTTAATTTAATTTAATTTAATTTTATTTTATTTTCTGTTATTTCATTTTATTTCATTTTCTTTTATTTTATTTTATTTTATTTTATTTTATTTTATTTTATTTTATTTTATTTTATTTTATTATTGCTTTTTATTCCAACAATTTGTTGGTTTTTACGGCCTATACATTTTCAAGTATCATGACTATGTTACTATATTATACTATTTCTATAGCGAAAATTATTATTGTTGTTTTTTTTATTTTTTTAATAATTTATTTAATTATTAAAAGTTTTTAATTGAATAGAGTAAGAATAATGTTTAGAGACAACCGCCATAGTTTTTCTTATAGATCCATTTCGGAAGCTGCTAGGCTTCTTCATCAGAGAAAATTTGCTACGTACCAGCTCTATTCAAAACTATATTGATTAAAAAATTTACCCAATATAGTTTTAATTTGATTTCCATCCTGACATATTTTCTTACAGTTTTTCATAATTTCAATTATGTGGCAACGTAGCAAAACATTTTCTCATATGTGTAGTATATTTACAAACGTTTTAACTCACAAATTGTTTGGAAGCATTTTTTTGGAACCATTTGTTTGTAAAGTGGCTTCATTTGATTTGAAATGTGGCGTTTTTTATTGATTGCTATCAGTTAAATAATTTATTGTAATTATTCAAAGCCAGTGATGTATTCAGGTGTTAATTGAGTGCTTAAATTATTGATGTATTTGTTATTAATTGAATTATAATCGATGTCAAGCGGTGCAGAAGTTAACATAAATTGTCGTAAATTACAACAAAAAAACAACGCAACATAGTCTAGTTATGTGATAGTTTTCAGTAAAACACAAATCTATAAAATATAAAAAAAACAGCTTTGTAGGAAAGAAACAAAAAAGAATGTATTTGTAGAGGGAAGGGAATAAGTTTACTCTATTAATAATATCACATCATATCGGAAGTACATTTATCTCTTCATTTGAAGCACTTTAAATTTGTTAATAATATTTTTTGATTACAGCTATTTTAAGTATTAGAAACCACTAAAGTGCAATGATAATGCTAATATTTTCTCTAGAAAATCTTTAACAGTCTATTAAACTAATGTAAATTTGTTTCAACTATTTGAAAACATCTTCTAAAATTTTTAAAAATCACTGAAAGTCACCAAGAGTTGATTGTTACTTAAAACTAGTGACGTGGCAATAAAAATCAACAAAAAACCAAATCGAAGTCGGTAGGCATGGAGTTAAACAAATTTAATAGTAGAAATAAACAAAATAAGAGTGGGTGAAAATTTAGAAGAATCGAATGAAATAAATAAAAGTCGAAAATAGTGCAACAAGGATCGTAGGAAGTCAATAATCGTTAAAATTTGATAATTAGCGATAACCGCGGAAAACTTCGTAATTAGCAAAGAAATCGCTTTTCAAAAGCATAATTATCAATGGTCATAAATAAACGCTAGAACTTGATAACAATCGATCCCAGTCCCCTAAGAAAGTGAGAAAAAACCGAGGAAAGATAATTGAAAAAAATGTATAAACATTAAAGAACTCCAATAAATGATAATAATACCTTCTGGGCCTCAGGATCTTCAATCAATTACACAACATGAAATCCATACAATCCAATAATAATTGACCACAATAAGTAACAGATAAAATTCGATAAGCATCGGTTTGAACTAATAAAGAATAATATATAAAAATAGATAGAAATAGTAAAAGCCGAAAACATTCTGCCAATTACGAGCCAGACTTCAAAAATTTTGGTACACAGCTTATATTTCGTTCTAACCGGTTACAAAAACGATAATAACGATAGTGCCGATTTAAAGGTTAAATTAAGATCTTTTAGTTCCATGCTGTTCGGCTTTTTCTACTATTTTACCTCCTTTATATTTGGGCTAACAAGTTGGTCTGTCTGTTTTCTTTACAATGTTGAGAAATTTGAAAGCTCTGAAAACTTTCACAGTGAGCTAGGTACTCAAAGCTGGAAACATAGCTTCGAATCAGATTTCAACACTAGGTGGCTTACGGCTCGAGTTAAGTAGAAAGTTCTAAAAGCATATTCAAGACTGAAGCTCAAATTTGGAGTTAGGTTGGAACCTATGACAATGCAACACAAAGAGAAAAAGTCCGCTGGTCCACAGACTGATAATATTTCGATTTTTCAGAAAATTCAGAAATTTGACTTGGAGTTCTGGATTCAGTGAAAAGATTAATAAAAGGGGTAAACTTCCATAGGTGTCACCCTGATCGAGATGGTAAGCAAATTAGCAATCGACTTTTACTGAGCTGAGTTAACGGAGTAGAATGCTGCAACATAGTTCAGAAGAAAAAGAAAGAAAGATGTTAGCAATTTTTTTTAGGACTACCTTTGTGTAAATGAGCCAAAAATCAGCAGACTAAACAAAGAGGAAGTCTTGGTAGTTTCTTGCATTAAACAATCTCAAAATCGAATTTTATCATTACCACCTCTTCGTTTAAGCAAAAATTGGTTGGTTAACATTTGGTCCATTCACACAAAGGTTGTCTTACACTATTTTCTTTATCATCTGCCTTAAACATCGCTCCTAACTGCACACCTTCGCAATATGCTTATATCAGCTGTGTGATAGTTGGAATATTGCAACATTTTTTTTTGTTGTTTGCTCCTTCAATATATCACCTGTGATGCTTATTTACAACCAAAACAATTTGCAACACAAATTCATTTACGAGCTTTAGCTAGACCTTTACGATCTTTCTATATTCAGTGCCATCTACAAGCTTTCACTGTATGTAGGTTAGGTTGATTTATTAACCGATATCGCGCCATCGATTTTTCGATAGGTTTTGGGCTCAGGAAAAAAAAGTTCCACTACGCATACCCAAAAAAATAATTTTCGATCCTGCGAAATTGAATTTTTTGACTTTTTTCGACTTTGATTTTTAAGGTTTTTTTCATGACCTACTAAAAAATTTTCATGTATACCCTGTCCGACCAAAAAATGTCCGTTAAAAACGTTGGCGATAACAGTTTTTAGAAGAAAAATATATATTTTTTGGGTTTTGGGTAGTGCTTTTTTTAAGGGGTTTTTCAGCATACATGCAAAAATGTTTTCGATGAAAACGAATCTGTCTCATATTTGGGACTTGTTTTGGTCGAAAAATCGACTTTTCCAAAACCCGAAAATACAATTTTTTTTTTTCAAAAAACTGTTATCGGCAACGTTTTCAGTGCATAATTTTAAGTGGGATAGGAGTGTTTCCATTTTTGGTTTTCACTTGGGGTTGCCACGTAGTTCTAATATTTTTTTGCACATGCATTTTAATCCCGAAAACAGCTTGACACATTTGGGCAGACACTTGGTGGGATTCCTTGCATAATTTGCCTCCCTATACTAATCGCTTGAATTAAATTAACCTTTCCGATGTTTGTGTGACAATTATAACACTCACTCCAGCACATTTGATATTTCTGACTCGGTCAAAGAGACCGTTTGGCGTGCTCTGTGTAAATACACGCCTTCAGTAAGAGCACGTCTTAAATATTTTGGAAGTCCTTTTTTATCACATCTGAAGACGTATTCGGAAAAATCGACTACAAATATACTTGAGTTCATCAACAATCCCGGTTGGTTGTAACATACATCTGTGTAGCCTTTAGATGGTTCGATGAGTCTTAACGTCATGAGGAAGGAAACTCTGCCTGGTGAAAGGAAAGATAATGGCCACAAACTCATGAATGAGCAAGATGTGCGGCTCGATTTCTGCTAAGGTAGATACTATAACTAAGCCAAGCACATCAAATATAGTTTTCCCTATCCAATTGCCACCTATACATGGTGAGTCCTATTGAAAAGTAGTGGTTGGTGATTGGATGACCTGGAATTTTCATCGTGCTCATATCAAATCGACCACATAGCAGTCGGGATAGTATGTGAGCACATAGAAATGATATCCAATTAAAAAAATGTCTCTTCCGGGACACTCCAAAAGTCCAACAAACACCCTAACCCTGAGGTTCTACGGATTAAAAGAAATTATTCCCGCTATAGCCGTGATAGCAACATAAGATGTTAGTAACGAGCGTACAGGATCCATGTGGCATCAATGTCAAAATGGCACTCTTTCAAGTTTGAGGTATGCAAAACATAGTGAAATCGATAAGACATCGCCAACAGCCCAAGTCAATCTAGGGTAAAATTTATTTATTGCTTACGCTTTACTCCCGCATTTAGGATATGTTATCACACAAGTTTGAATAGATTTGGTGAAAATTGACGACTTTATAGATCAAGAAATAAGCAACGAATCCAAATAAATGTTTTTTTTTAGCTTTGAAGTTTTAAATTTTCATCCAAGATAGCTCTCAAAATTAAGCAGGTTTATATTTTCTGCTTTGTTATTTTTTTGGCCTTTTCAATTATTAAAATTAGACAAGCAGAAAAATTGCATCTGGCATCGAAATGACTAATATATAACGGCCAATATTGATTAAGAAAAACAACTAAAGTTATAAAAAAATTTTAATTTTGGTTTCTAATAGCAGCCAAAATGTACCTGACTTGTAATTATATACATTTATTCGAATATGCAACTAAACAAATGTTTAATTATTAATTATCGTGAATAATTTTGAATATGGCTGACTATTTGAATTCTTAATTTTTTTGTTGGTACGCAGTTTTCTGATTAATCAATTAAATTAGATTACAATTAATAAATACTTGATTCAACTGTCAATAGTCCTTTTGACTAATCGACAAGAATTATGCTTTGATTAATCAATAATTAAATTTGGTTAATTGCCTTGTTTGATTAATTGATTAATCAGATTGTGATTTAAAAATGGCTGAACATATGAATTTATTGATTTGTCAGGGTTTACTCACTCAGTTTTCTGAGTATTCAAATTAATTAAATTTTATTTTAAATTTTGATTAATCAAGTAAATAATTGTTTTGATTAATCGAAAGTTATTATTATTATTAGTAAGTTAATCAAGTTTTGTTGGATTGGCATATTAGATTAATAAGACTGTGATTTAAAAATGACAGAGGATTTAAGTTTTTGGACTAATCGTTTTGTAATTAATCGAGTAAATTAGATTATAACTAATAAATATTTCTTTGAACTGTCAATAATACTTTTGACTAATCGACAGCAATTATTCTCTGATTAATCAATAATTCAAATTGATTAATTTACATGTTTGATTAATTGATTAATCAGTTTGTGATTTAAAAATGGCTGAATATTTGAACTCGCTGATCTATCAGGATTTACTCACTCAATTTTCTGATTAATCAAGTTAATTAAATTATATTTGAAAAAAAAAAATATATATAAATAATCGTTTTAATAAATCGAAGGCGATTATTCTGTTATTAATTAATTGAACTAGGGTTGAGGTGAGGGTTTGCTCACTCAGTTCTTGGCACGTCTGATTATATGATTCATCAGGTTGTGACTTTCATATGGCTGAACATTTAAATTCATTCCATTATACTTAAAAATTTAATTAACCAAGTAATAATGGATAAACGCATATTTCTACTAAATATTTATTTAATTTGAAAATAAACTATAAGCATATAATTTTATCATATACTCTCATTGAGTCAAAGAGACCAGAGCTCATCAAAAATCCTTGATTGAGCTCATTACATACATGTTGTTGTTGTTGTTGTAACGACATTACAACATTACATACATAATTGCTATTTATTGATAATAGAGGTTAATAGTTGATGGTATAGTTCATAGTTTGTTAATAATAGAAGTTAATAGTATTTCATAGCTAAAAGTGGATTACATACACTTTCCATCATGCATACAATATGAGATCAGTTTGTACTTCTATATGAAAAGTTTATGTGTTTCAGGTTGAAAAGTTTTTGCCTCACTGCAATGCTTAAACGCTGGGCCAAAAAACTAGTTTTTAGTTTTATCGAGCAACTACCATAAAATAAGTGAATGAGGACATTTAGTAATGGAGTAATGGGTTCTTGCTTTAGATTTACTACTGCCATTTGCTCACATTAACTTATTTATATAGAAAAAAAACTTTAGTTTATATAGTTACGAGTATTTCAAAATTTGTGGTTATTTTAAAACTTTTATTACTTCAGTATTTAATGACCGTTTTTAGTTTATTTTTTGGATAAATAGCTGGAGCACAAATATATTGCAATACTTTCCAAAAGTTTTTATATTCAGCTACACTTCACCGTTCTCGCCTGTAAATTGGTTAAAACATAAAAATCTATAACTGAGATGCCTGTTAGCCATCGTCAAAGCACAGCACTTCCGTGCTTGGATATGTATTCACTGGTTATCAAGCACCAAGAGAAAAAATAGCAGTTGCAACAACAATATATCTTCTTTTTTAAACAGCTTGTTACATATGAGCACATATTACTCATGTCTGCACTTATAAGTCCTCACATCTATATAGGTATGGTAAGCCCTTATTAATTTTTATTTAAAAAATTTTATGTAGCATCGATAAATATTTATAGTAGGTTTTTATTAATAACACCTCCTTTGGATAACTGAAGTAAGCGTAATCGCTTTTTGAAAGAGCAACAAGCGGCACGAACCATATCCAGCATTTCGGCATTTCGTCCCAAACTTTGATTAATACCGTACGAAAAGTTTCCAAGTTTTTTATTTAATAACCGCTAAGCTTCGACGTCATGTAGCCCCATTCAAAAAAATTCAATGTATTGAGATCAGGACTGCTAGGTGGCCTTTCGTCCTTATGCAAAAATTCGGCCAAATTCTCCGCGTTAACTTTAACCCCCTTTTCGATGAAAACTAGGAGAAGCTTTCCTCTTTTACAGAATCCGGCCCACACCATGACGGAAGAAGCGCCTTGAAATCTGGGCACATACATTTCCTTTTCAGGAACATTTTCTGGAGACACTGACTACACTCGATCATTTTGCGAGTTAAAAGATTGTTGTAGAACGAACAATTTTTCATCAGAAAATACGAATTCATCATCGTCATAAAATCAAAGCTCACTTGACTGGTTGTTGTTGTTGTTGTTGTGGTAACGACAAAAACACTCCCCGAGGGTTTTGGGGAGTGTTGTCGAATTAACAGTCTTTGGCCGACTGTCGTGGTAGCGATTTATGACCAGTGAAACCTTCTAGGTCATGTCACCCCTCCTTACGTAAGGGAGGAAAAGATGGATAAAGAGAGGTGAGAGGCATCATATCCGTAGCTCAACTATCGAGTTGCACGTCATTACCTTTGTGCTTATTAGTCGCCTCTTACGACCGGTATGCCTACCTAGGGCATATTCTAAACCCCTAACTCGCAGGGGTGATTGGTGTTTTAAATAAGTTACAGAGTTTGTATTCGAACTTTTTGTATGTGCCGAAAATCCTGGGATTTCTTTTTTCAATCTCGAGATCTTCAGAATTGGAAATATTTTGCTAAAAACTAAGCTTGTGTGATTTTTTTATGAAAATTGTCTTAATTTTTGATTGCTGAGCAGTATGTTTAAATAATTTAATTTTTTTTTAAATTTGAACAAAATAATTTCGGTACTTATTATAAGTTGATTTCTCTTGGGTTTTAAATGAAAAAAAAACAAATTTAAAATTCAATTATATGTTATATATTTTAAGTTCAGATAGTCTATCACACAGTTGCTTGACTTTCAACCTTAACTGTTCAGAATAACGAAAGTCTAAGTCCCGGAACGCCAGGATTGTATAATCTGATCCCGAAAATAGCATTATTGTTCAAATCGAAAAACTGTCTATCCCTAATATCAATAGCCCAGAAGCCGTAACACCTCCTACTGTCATTGTGACTGTCAGTCTCAGTATATTTATCACTACTATTATAACTAAAATTATCACTACCAATATCAATTTCAGTCTTACTGAAGCAATCATTGTCATTGTCATTGCCATTGTCATTCTCATGGTAATTGTCAGTGTCATTGTTACTGTCACTGTCATTGTCGTTGTCATTGTCAATGTCATTGTCATTTTCATGATCATTGTCATTGTAACTGTCACTCTCATTGTCATTGTCATTTCAATTCTCATTGTCATTATCACTGTCACTCTCACTGTCATTGTCATTGTCATTAACATTGACTTTATAATTGCCATTGCCAATGTCATATTCAATGTCATTGTCATTGTGATTGTCATTGTCATTTTTACTGTCATTGTCACTGTCACTGTCATTGTCATTGTCACTATCATTGTCATTGCCATTAACAGTGCCATTGTCATTGTCATTATCACTGTCATTGTCACTGTCATTGTCATTGCCGTTGTCATTCTCATTGTAATTGTCATTGTCAATGTCAGTGTCATTGCCATTGTCATTGTCAGTATCATTGTCATTGTCATTGTCATTGCCGTTGTCATTCTTATTGTAATTGTCAATGTCACTGTCATTGTCATTGTCATTGCCATTATCATTGTCACTGTCAAATTCATTACTTTTGCTACTGTCAATGTCCTGCCAATCTAAATTCTGTTAAAGTCAAAGTACTTGTCCAAGTATTCGAAATGATATCTATGGTTTGCAATATTCAGCAATCTATATTTTGTTGAAAAGCTTTTTGACAAACATTTCATAGCACGCATGCATGTCGAAACCATATTAAAATCCATAAAATAATACAATATTGCATTACATAATGTTATGGCATACTATTAAATCATAGTTTTTACCCAATAAACAATAAGTAAGCTAGTTTATTTATTTATTATTTATTTATTTATTTGTTGAAACAAACAATGTGTTACACTTATAAGACTATGTCTTTTCACAGCGCATCAATACATATCTATATAAACACAATATCTTAGGACTATCTACATATAAGTTAAGACTATCAACAAAAATACATGGGCTATTGAAAGGGGATGAAAATATAAATTTTAGTAAGAGATAAAGGAGATCTAAAGAAGATAATGAAAATAAAAACGAAGAGAAAAAGAAAAGAAAATTGTATTTATTTATAACGTATGCAACATTACATAGCACCAAAGTGTTTGTGTATTTCTGTCCTGTAGTTACTGGCATTTAACTTGCTTTTTATTGTATTTGGAATCGCGTTCCAGAGCCTCACAGCGTTAATGAAAAACCTTCTAGACGATGTCAAGTACGTATAACTAAGAAAAACTAAATTATGATGTCTACTGGACTTGGTACGTTGTCACCTCTCGTATAAATATTTCGGAAATTGTATCTGCATCAATTTATATAAAAGATGCATTTCTTGCTGCAAGATAGCTATGAAAACTGCATCCCAGAACTTTATTTCTCCACAGGGTACACATGTCAACTACAGATGGCAAGCCTACTTAATTAACGACAGCTGGCAAGACTACTGTACGAAGGAAGAGGAAGAAGAGAAAAATCGATCAGACGAGCGGATTGCATTTTTGGCGACGATAAATTAAAACTTGAATTTTACATTTTAATTAACAATCTCTTTAGGTATTCATTAAACCTTAATATCTAAATCAAACGGATTTTTATTTGGAACGATACCTTTACACACATTTTTTTCAAACCTCAATTACAATTGTTTAAAAAGAGAGCTTTGATTATAGTAAACGTTTTCCAAACGAAAAGCTTGCTGAAGTAAGTTTGCTGGAAGCTTGTAGCAAAAATATTTTGTTTATTGGGTACCTTACCTTTCTACCAGACAGTCAATCAATGCTTCAAAACACACTACAAACTATCAGATTTCAATTTCATAGTTACCTACCAACACGTGGCCTTAGTCATGCCTAGACATTAGTTAACATTAACCACACAATATGCTTAGTACTTTTGTATGTACATATCTAGTTTCACACACATAAAAAAAAGAAGCCAACAAATGCTGCCAAATGTCATGAGAAATAGTAATTTTGCAGATATGTGACTATAATGTTGTTATTTTCTCTTGACTATTGTCACTCAAAGATATGCCGATGCCAATGATGATGATAATAGCTTTACCACACAACATACAAGCTTTGTCAATTATCTTCGGAAATATCTATATACATACATACAATGCCAATACCTTCACAATAATACTGTCATCAAGTCAAAGTTATCCCAGCTAACCAAAGTCGGACCGCTTCGAAATAATGATCCAAAAAGAGTCCGTCATTTGAACTTTTTTGGAGTGGTAAGAAACATCAAAAATCCCACTTTTTATGAAGATTCACGGAGCCTTGGGAGAAGAAATGCATATTGTTGAGCGGATAAATTGCAAGGCTCAATTATATGAATTATTTAGCCTCAAAATTTTAGAGCATTTGCTGATCGTTTTTGTTGTAGGCGTTAAGAGAACTGTGCGAAAAAATAAACCTTGGTGGATAAGCAGCAACGTTCAATTATATGAATCTTTTAGAGCATTTTCTGAGGTTTTTTTTTACCTAACAGAACGAAAAGAGTATTTTCTTGGGAATACTTATCAGTAGCTGAAAATCATGGGAGTTGTGTTTAAAATCAATCATAATAATAATTTTATTTATTGTTATTATATAAAGTGGAAACACTTACTTGTATGAGTATTTTTAATAATTTTTTTTTTTCTGATTAGTAAGAGACAGATATATGAATATGACTCCGAAATTAATCCAAAAATCTTCCAAATGGAGTAAAACATTTTGTTAAAAAGGTTGAAGTTAAAAAAGACTCCGAAAAAGCTTCAGAAAAGCATCGATAAAAGATTCCAAAAAAAGCTCCGAAATTCATTTAAAAATAGTCATGAAATGCTTCGAATTTATCGGATTCGCAGTCATTTTGTATTCTATTTCATGACTATTTTTAGGGTGCCTGAGGGTAAAGCTCCATAAAATGTGCGTTTTATGGCTCCGAATGGAGTCTTTTTTCCTGCATTTGGTTAGATGGGATATTTTTGAAAGAACATGTGATTGTTTGTGATATTAAGCAGGGGGAGTGATAGTTGAGGATACTTCCCTTCACATATTATTATTAGGCGACAAGTTTTGTAAATTAATACGAATGTGCATCGATTTAGATGCCAAAATATAAATATATTTTTTCGCAAGCAGTAGGCAAACAAAAATGGAATGCTAATGTAAAAAAAAAATTTCGAAATAAAATGCGCTTTTTTTGGTAAACTGCAATACAACATGCCCCCACATCTAAATATAACAGTTTGACTGCATGATATATAGTAAGGATACTACTATCCGCTCTAGCATTCCAGAGAAAATTTTTTTATTTCCTAGGTACGCATAGTTCGCCAAGTGTATGAAAACTATGCTCGTTTAAGTAACTCGATAGATAGAATGTGTGGTTGTGCCAAATGCTTTTCTGTAAAGTTTTCTTTTAGAGAATATCACATATTCTGCTAAGATTTGCATATTCATGCAAAACCTCGGCTCCATACCAAATTTCAGCGAGATATCTCTAAAACTGAGCGACTAGTTTGCGTTCAAACGGACAGACGGACATGGGTAAATCGAATCAACTCATCGCCCTAATCATTTCGGTATACTTATTGGTGGGTCCATCTTTTCTTCTTCTCATACTTACAAACATCGGACCAAAGTTGTAATACCATTTCATGTTCATGAAAGGTATAAAAAAAAAATTCAGTTATTCACAAGTTGCTAAAATTCCGCTAGGTGCCGCGCTGATCAAGATAACTGAAAATTTATGAAAAATGGGGAATCCTGTTATCGATTTTTGATTAGCTTCTTGTTGGCCTAGAAACTTATTAATTATAGTCTTATGAAAAATGGTTTGACAATGGAAATACCCTATCGAAATTTCATTAACTTCCCGGCGACATAGGGACTTTCAACTTAGCAAAAAAAATCCGCTAGGTGGCGCTCTGATTAATATACTTGAAAATCTCTGAAAAACTAACTGAGTGCTTAAATTACTAATCACAATTGCAATTTCCTTTTTTTTAGGCAGTACTAAAAAATAGAAATTAAAAATATAATAAAAAAATGTTAAAGACTACTGTTTTTAATGGCGAGCGTACCTAAAACACTCAACGCATCAATATCGGCTATTCTAAAGAAACTTGCCTCAAAATGAAAAAACCCTGCAACGATTAGTAGGGAGCAGCTGAGATTTTCTAATATATTCACGAGTGGTTATTTACGTAAATTTACCCATCATAAGGCTTTATGTGTTTCAAAAGTAGTTAGAAGGTAAATGTGTTTATATCCGTTAGGTGCTTGGCTAGGCTGCTTACAAACAAACGCGTGCGACTCAACTCAACCTACGCATTTCCAGCTCATCAACCAAGGTAAATAGTCTCAAGAAAGAACTAGAGAAGGAAGAAAAATATAAAAATTGTACAATAAAAAAAGAAGAAAACTGATGCTTTTTATTGCAGACATTCTAAATTCACACTTCAAATGAACTTTTGATATGCTTATCCAGCTTTTTATATCGCCCTCTTGATCAGCAATCAACTCAAAAAACCAGGTTGTTGAGAGTACAAAAAAAAAAATAAAAGCATTTCTTATATAAGCCACTCACTTTTTAGTTCGCTCCACATTTTCATTCTCTGAGTAGTAGAGCCATTACAAAATCGATAATAAAAAACCAGGGCTGTGGACAGTATTCTTTTTTTGGAAAGGGATATTAAAGTTTTTTATTTTTTTTTTATTTTATGTAAACGTGTTCTAATCAAAAATATCTGATTTAAACGACATATTTCATGCAAACAAAAAAGGCAAAAGGAAAAAGGAAAGCTGTAATTGAAATATGTAAATCTGATTTTTTGAAATTTATTAAATCTTGTTCTAAAATAAAGCTAGGGTTCTTTGCTTTTTTTAAATCAAAATCATTTGTCATTAATTCGATGTCCAATTCAAACCTTCGGTTAATATTCAAGGGAGCTAAATCGTTTAGTCGTTCTCCACCGGCCGAATTCAGCAAAAATGTTTTGAGTCGTCTCAAGGTCAAAAAGGCATCAGCTACGACATCAGCTACTTAAAATTATGGTTAAACACTGATTTTTATCTAGATTTTTTAATTATTGACCTAATAAAACCGGTTCCATGGGGGATGGGTTCAGGTAAGTATGGGTTAGTAGTTAATGTGGGTGATGCCACAAACTAAGAATTCTTAATAAATTGTTTTTTTTTTAATCATGTGGATTCATCCTTCAAATTTAAGTTTTGTAACTGATACATTCGATATATATGTAACAAGGCTCTCGCTTACAATTAATTATCCGGCTAATCGTCTATTCGAATAGCAACTATTGGAGTGTTTAAATCGAATAGAACAAATTCGATTCCAATAATCGACTAACTGTCATTATTCAACTACCCAGTTTAGATAAATACGATTTTTAAAAAATAAAAAAAATTAAAAACTCAGCATTTTCTATAGTAGCAAAGTATTAAAACGCGAATTTATGAATGTGATGGAGCTCAGTTTCATGCGAAAAGAGCATCCATTATCCTCTTAAATAATACTAAAAGAAAAAAAAAAGTAAGGAAAGGGCTGTCTTCGCCTGTACCGAATACTTTACACCTTTCGTGAATACGCATCACTGTTGTAAGTGTCCGATCCTTACTCACAATTAGTAAAACTCTGCAAAACTGTTAATTTAAAGATACATAGCCCAAACCCCATTTATCGGAAAAATCGATTGTATTGGAGCTATATGTTACGTTGGTCCGATCTGGTGGATTTTCACTACACACATTACATATATAATATGTACTAAATTTGCAAAGTTTTGCGTTCATAGCTTTTTAATTGCAGCAGTTATAGGCCAAAACACGTTTATCGGAACAATCGATTGTATGGGAGCTATGCATTGTATTGTTCCGATCATGCTGGTTCCGACAAATGACTAATACTCTACAAAATGGCTGCCCCTACCAAAGATAACTCTAGATACCGATAACCGAGATAACTCTAAAGCTGAGAGACTAGTTTGCGATCAAACAGACAGACGGACGGAGAGACGGACATGGCTAAATCAACTCAACTCATCGCCCTGATCATTTCGGTATACTTATTGGTGGGTCTATCTCTTCTTCTTCGCATACTTACAAACATCGGACCAAAGTTATAATACTATTTCATGTTCATGAAAGGTATAATTATAGTTCTTGCATTAGACATTGATACATGCATTCATATCCAAAATTTGTGAAAATCGCAAAAAACGAGTGTGCCAATAATTATGGCTGGCACTGTATAAACATAAGTCATGGGTGCTCCACGGTTCCATTACTTTCGATGTTCCTCAGACCATGTCTATGTTTTTACGATAAGGCTTTTGTTTCTATTTCATAATTGTGATACCGACCTTTGGCTCATTTGAATCTTAAGTTTGGACAATTTTCATCCAAGTTGTGTTTCCATTAACTTGTTGTTTTATCCAAATTTATGCTAATCTATACCCTTTTGTATTCCTTGTAAGTACTGAAATAAGGTTCCATACATGACTCTGGTCTTTAAAGTTATCGCACTTATGTTTTATATTTTTCGTACAATTAAGTTCGAGTTTAATTACATTGGGGAATCCATTCTGAAGATTTATTGCTTTCAGTGCTCAAACATTAAAAAAAAAAATCTTCCCTTTGTCAATTTGCTATTGTAAATTTCTATATCATATCGACGGCTGAGTTGAAGGTCACCCTATTTCAGAATATTTTTCAAAATCGTCCTGTCTCACAATTTGTTTTTCCCTATTTCAGCTGAAATATATTAAATTTTCATTAGGATAAGGCGTTTTTGAAGCTCTTTCTGAGATCTCTCGTTCTTGAACCTAATAATAAAACAGGGCGTTGTATAAACAAATTCTGAGATAGGGCGTTTTTGAAAAATATTTTGGAATGGCGTGATCTTCCGCTCAGCCGACGATACGCTGTGATGGTGTTCACGTGCTTCATAGCGGAGAGGCAAAACTATCGCAAAAGGTATATGGATTGCGCAGCACTGCAAATAAGTAACACGAGAGCGTGCTTGACTTCGAAGTTCGAGAATTGTATGGATTCCAAATTCAAGAATTTGAAATTACCTTCCTTTGAGTCCAGCTGTGCGATATGTTAATTACGATCAAAGTGTATTTGCACAGAAAAGGTAAAATAATTTTGACTTGTTCATAGAAAAAGTTAAGTCATTTAGAAATTTAACATTAAATTATAATTTACCTTACAGCTGCTGGAACACCTTTTTTTGTTGTTTAGAAGATTTAAGCGTTAGCCATTCAATTCTCGTTATGAATGTATGTAGCAACAGCTTTTATAAATAGCACGAATGAAGCAGCAATTTTCAGGACAACTTATGTAAATGACTTGACAAATAAACAACTTAAGGCAAGCAAGTTTTTGGCTTAATAGCATGTGCCATGGTCTACATAGTTTACTGGACTTTTTGATATTTGTTTTGTGTAAGCCTTTAACCTTTTGCGTTAACCATTTAAAATAGTAATTAAATTGTTAACACGCACAGCATGTGGCTAAGATGCAGACGATTAGAAAGAGCATGACTTTCTAGCTTTTGGGTAGCTTAATTGGTCCACAGCAGACATGATTCATACGATTATTTTTGTTTTAGTTGTTGTAGCGGCTGGTATGCAATTATGTGTAAAATTTAAATCAAATTGTTCCAAATTATATGTTAAGTACCAATTACATTTAAAAAATGGCAAGTAGGAATTGCTTGGTGTAAAAAAATAGATTCAGGCCAGGTACATAAATGAATGAAAATGTTAAAATTACCTGAAAAAGAAGCTAAACTCAAACCGCTTACAGTTGTTGTTATTGCTGAGGACAGGTCAAAGAAGTCCTCGGTTGGCCTTGGCAAGCTCTCTCCAAGAGTGGTTACTTTGTTGTATGACATGCTGGGCTAGCGAATACTTTGCTAAGATGCATTGGTAGGGTGGAAAGTAATGGATAATGCTTCCACTGCGAGAAATTTGGAAACCGTGCAACGAATGGTTGTGTGCGGTATTACCAGAGCGCCTAAACTAGTATTGAATATACTGCTGTTGAAATGGCCACAGCCGATTAGGCTGCTCAAAGCATTTTTGTATACTCGCGTATCATGGGAACACTAGCAATTCTAACCAGCTTCGACTTTGTTTACACACAGACAGATTGCTGACCTTCAGTTGGGGTAATAGTCGGGGTTTTTTTACCATTGAATTAAGCTGTATGGCAGGGGTTGAGACCGGATTATTCTGTCAAAAGGTTTAAAGAAGCCGAAAATGAAGGTAGCGGTTAGATGGATAGAGAAAAGTCCGTTGCGCATTAACTAATGCGGTACCAACACGGCCCGTGTAAGTGTGTAAGTGTCCAAGTGTCAGATATACCAGTAAAACTATACATTCTTGAAAAGGATATTGCTTTAGCTTTTCAATGATACATAAACAATAAAAATCCGAGGAAAACTGTGCAAGCTGTGGTCATTTGAATTTTACTTTTCTTTATGCTCGATTTTCGCAGCTCACAGACGTCCCAGCTTTACATTTTTGAAAATTTAGATACACCAGTTAAACTATACATCCTTGAAAAGGATATTGCTTTAGCTATCCAATGATATATAAACCATGAAAATGCGAAGAAAACTGTGCAAGTGGTGCTAGTTTGAAACATAGGTTACCTATTTTGGCCAATAGATCGCAAGCGGAAGGGCGTGAACCCTTCAAAAGTGCGATAGAGCCACAAAACTATACATTTTTGGAAAGTACGTAGTTTTTGCAAAAAGTGATTTTCAAATTACCGTTATATGCACAGTTTATCTAGCTGTATGAAGCAATATCCTTTCCAAAAATGCAAAGTTTCAGAGGTCTAGCGCATCTCTGTAACGAGTTGTGAAAAGCGTTATAACGGAACAATAACAAACATTGAGTATAAGAATTGTTTACTACATCGCATTTATATTGTAAACAAAATTTAAATTTTTTAGGAGAAGGCTACCAAGATTTTATTTTCCCATGGAACGATATCAGTGAACGCCATTTTCGTCATTTGTTCTTCTACAGCTCTGCACGCAACCTCATCAGTTGGTTATGTTGGTGTATCATAAAAAAAAAAAAAAATTTAGAGTTGCATTTGTTTAATTGGAATACTAAATAAGCATTAGTTACATGGATCCCGTGAAAATCGAAAAAATTTGTAGTATGTATAAATTAGCGATGGCCATCTCGATATATCATTCGGGACTGCAATTTTTTACTAAGAACTAAATACGTGTGGATCTTAATTTTCTTTCTTGTTTGTGTGCCATTACAGGTAGCATGAGCCTTTTTATCAACTAAGACCAGATTGTGGGTCTACCGCGGGACAATTAAAATCAAAAAAATTTGCATCCCTAGTATATATGTTTATTACACAAAACCATTTATAGCCCAGCAAAATGGGTTGGGTAAAATGGAAATAAAATTTCTTACGAAAAGGAAGTATGTGCGTAGGACACTACCTCTTATTAGCTTATCTAAGTTTTTGATAACAATTCTTTTTAATTTAACTGTTTCATTACATTTAGGTAAACAGCTAATTACCTTTTTATGAGCGTTAATGACAAGCGCGTGGCTAATGAGCGAACTGGTTTCGTAAAGATAAATATATGGTAGGCATACTGTTGATGCAAGAAGGCGGACAAGTTTCCTTACAGCATTGGAGGATGATCTCTGCTTCTTGAGAGCTTTTAGTACTCTACATTAAAGTAGTCAAATGCGTGGTATATTGATAAAATTTGATATTTTCAGAATAGCGGGGTGATATGCCTACTAAATCACATGGTACTTACGCGTGCTTTAGTTTCAATTTTTTACAGAGGTTGTTTTATTCGTGACAGAGATTAAAGGTATCATATGGGACATTTTTTGTTGTGACCTATATTTTTGATATATAAACATCGACCGCCGTGGTGTGGCAGTGGTGATGCTGGCATACCATACCAAAAATCCAAGGCTCGAGCCCTGGTACAGGTAACATTAAAGTGGTTTGAAAAAGTTGTTTCAAAACGGGGTCGCCCCTCGGCAGTGGTTGGCAAACTCTCCGAGTGTATTTCTGCCATGGAGGGTTTCTCAGCAAAAACTCATCTCCATTGTAGATTTCGTTCGAAGTCGGCAAAAATCTGTAGGTCCCGCCAATTTTTAGGAAAAATTAGAAGCAGAAAACCACAAATTGGTAGAGAAGCTTTGTCTTTATCTCATCAGGAGGTACATATATATCGCGCAAATTATTTATTTATTACTAAGCATCTTTGAGCTCGGTGGGAACTGTCCCGGTACGGGCACCATAAATAAAATAAAATAAAATAAAATAAAATAAAATAAAATAAAATAAAATAAAATAAAATAAAATAAAATAAAATTAAATAAAGTAAAATGAAATAAAGTAAAATAAAATAAAGTAAAATAAAATAAAACAAAATAAAATTAAATAAAGTAAAATAAAATAAAGTAAAATAAAATAAAACAAAAATAAAAGAAAAGAAAATAAAATTAAATAAAATAAAACAAAATAAAATAAAATAAAATAAAATAAAATAAAATAAAATTAAATTAAATAAAGTAAAATAAAATAAAGTAAAATAAAATAAAACAAAAATAAAAGAAAAAAAAAATAAAATAAAATAAAATAAAACAAAATAAAATAAAATAAAATTTAATAAAATAAAATAAAAGTATATAAAATTAAGTAAAATAGAATAAAATAAAATAAAATAAAATAAAATAAAATAAAATAAAATAAAATAAATTAAAATAAAATAAAATAAGATAAAATAAAATAAAATAAAATAAAATAAACTAAAATAAAATAAAATAAAATAAAACAAAATGAAATAAAATAAAACAAAATAAAATAAAATAAAATAAAATAAAATAAAATAAAATAAAATAAAATAAAATAAAATAAAATAAAATAGAATAAAAGCAGTTATATTATAACATTATAATATAATATAATATAATATAATATAATATAATATAATATAATATAATATAATATAATATAATATAATATAATATAATATAATATAATATAATATAATATAATATAATATAATATTATATAATATAATATAATATAATATAATATAATATAATATAATATAATATAATATAATATAATATAATATAATATAATATAATATAATATAATATAATATAATATAATATAATATAATATAATATAATATAATATAATATAATATAATATAATATAATATAATATAATATTTTAGTATATAATATAATATAATATAATACAAGGTGGCGCAAAAGTAAGCTTCCGATGTTCAGCATATCGGTTGTGGCACGTGCAGTGTGTGCTGTTGCACCGTCTTGTTGGAATCACATGTTTTCCAATCCCAATTCATCAAGTTGCGGCAAAAAGAACTCGTTGAACATTGCTCTGTAGCGCTCACCATTCACAGTAACCGTTTGGCCCCGACCGATTATTGGTCAAATAAATAGTCAGCAATATTCCGCGTTCTGGAGCAGTGTAGCGTAACATTGTTTATTAACAAATGTCAAAACAGAACTGACTTTAGGGGCCAATCGCATTTTCTGATAGGAGGATTACTTTTGCGCCACCTTGTATAATATAATATAATATAATATAACTAGCAGGACCCGTGCGCCTCGCGCAAAAAAAAAAAACCAAAATGGTTTGAAACCTTTTGTTAGTCCAGGTCCAGGATTTTTCAAACCTTTTTCTCAAATTATAAAAGAAGATTTTCAGCTACACTTGTTGTGAGACCTAAAAAAATGGTAATTCTATACGACGGACCTAGGCAATTTTTGGGTCTTTTTACTAATAACTTTTCACTGAAACAAATTATTTAATTTCCGCTTTCGGATTATTGATACGAAGGTTAAAACCCGTCGTTTGATACCTTTCCCGATATTTTTGGACCTATATTAGCAGTTACGTGCTGTCGTATAGAATTACCCAAAAAATTATACAAATATGCGCAAACAGCTATTTGAAATTCCACCACTTATATTACATTCACATTGAGCCATAAACTTGAGTTGATTGCCAACATCAATATGAATTAACTCAAAAAATGTCCCTTTAACTCGAGTTTATGACGCAGTGTGGACGCAGTCTTATTCACTTATTTTAGCAATGTTCAAGTGTAGATGGCGCGCTCGCCTTTAATTATTCTAGCACTGTTCAGTCTTACTATTCAACTGTAGATGTCGCGAGGCATATGAATGTCACAGTCACAATAGCGTTGCAGTACAAATTGATTTTTTTGTGCATTCACAATCGTTTATTTTAAAGAATTTATTTTTATAAAATACGCTTAAACAAAAACACTCCGCTAATTAAAACATGGTTTCGCATGTAGAGCTAACCCCCATATAATATAATATAATATAATACAATATAATATAATATAATATAATATAATATAATATAATATAATATAATATAATATAATATAATATAATATAATATAATATAATATAATATAATATAATATAATATAATATAATATAATATAATATAATATAATATAATATAATATAATATAATATAATATAATATAATATAATATAATATGATATAATATAATATAATATAATATAATATAATATAATATAATATTATATTATAATATAATGTAATATAATATAATATAATATAATACAATATAATATAATATAATATAATATAATATAATATAAAATAATACAATATAATATAATATAATATAATATAATATAATATAATATAATATAATATAATATAATATAATATAATATGATATAATATAACATAATATAATATAATATAATATAATATAATATAATATAATATAATATAATATAATATAATATAATATAATATAATATAATATAATATAATATAATATAATATAATATAATATAATATAATATAATATAATATAATATAATATAATATAATATAATATAATATAATATAATATAATATAATATAATATAATATAATATAATATAATATAATATAATACAATATAATATAATATAATATACTAAAATATAGTATAATATGGTATAATAGGTTTCGCTTTCCATTAATTAATGTATAAATATTAATAAATAATAATTAAATATCAGTTCTTATCTTGTGTTATATAAAAAGATGCGGTTATTAATTTGTAAATATTTTTTTTACACATCAACTTCACAAGTACGCCTTTTTTCGATACACAAATATTACAAACAAAAATATTTAAAATCCTTACAGAAGTTACTTTACCATAACTTTAATATCGCATAACATACTGTCTAATTGATGGACTAGCAGCAATTGCAACAACAACAAGCTTCTTTTTTCGGCCTCAGTTACTTTTGACATCAAAACTAAATATCCCTTTTGTAATCGTAGCAGAGAAATTTCCCCATAGACTACAACAATGCACATTTCATTGATTCTGTGTTCCCTAACAACCAATTAAATAACACTGATAAGAGCACTTGAGCAATTTATTTTTATTCTTTCTTTTCCTTTCATTTTCCTCGCCTTTACTGTATACATTTTTCATTTTATCTACAGTTGTTGTCAAAGTAATACCAATGTAAGTTCCCTTACTCGGGGATAGAAACCCAATTTGAAGTGATTACTTTTCGTATAATACATACTTATTTTATTCGTAAGCAAGTCCTGTTGACGCCTCTGGAATATTTTCGGTGGCACTTGAACAGCGCAATTCAGCGTCACGATTTAAACGAAAATCAACTTTTGTTCAAGTGACCGGAATGAAGGCACATCAGATTAGTAACGAAGCGGGAAGAATTAAATTAAAGGAATGTGTCCTTTATTTATATATTGATTAAGAGGACTAATCAAATGACTTCTTTGTGAATGAATGGAAAATGAAAAATAATGTGACATTGGCATGTACTTGTCCATCGGTTTGAGTGCATAGCGTGGCTCGCCGGAAGGATAATTTTTAGGTTGAATAATACCGAGATTTTAGCTTTTTTCCAGCAGTTAATATTGAAAAATGTGAAGTGCTTGTAATTTGAGTTTCAATATGATTTTTATTTAAAATAAAAATTATTTCAATAAGCAAAATAAAATATTCAAAAATATTATAGTCAGGGTATTTGTTTACATGCTCGTTTATAAAGCTCGTATATACATAATTTTTTATATAAGTTTACGACGCTTACGAGGCATATAAGAAATTATACGAATATCCTGAATATTTTTCTATAAATAAATTACATATATTTAGTTTTAAGTAGCATATATCCACTTCCGAAAATCACGGCGTTGTAAGCAAGTAATCCCGGATATCGGAACCTAAAAAGAAACAATATTCCGGGATTGGCATCACTAGTGGCTGTATACACCCTGCAAGGAACCTAGCAACTAGTGCGAAAGTAGCAAATAAAAGCTAGGTCGATAGTAATCTAGACTTGCACTAGGTAAAAACCGGCAGTTGAGTAAAAGCACTTCGAATTGTCTCCGCAAAAAAACAAAAATATAAAAAAATTATCCATCTAACAGTGAATTGGTATGGACCTATCGCAATTGTAACGGCAACCTTTTAACTAGATACAGTTATAAAAGAGCGTGTGTGTGCATGTGGGTGTTGATATTGTTCAACAACAGAGGAAATGTGAGGTATGGGCAACCCAACGAACAATACAACCCAATTATGGATATGACTCACGAGTTTAGGTCAGGAAAAGAGGACGTTGCTATGCTCAGGATCATAATGGCTGCATCGAGGTTTTAGGCCAAAGTTGAGAGATTCCTTAGCCTAGAACCGGATTTTCTACTTTTTCACATTTTCATTTGTCGTCTCTTTCTAACCTAACACATTATACAATACTGCTTGAATTCTTGTTGGAAGCACAATGTAGAATCAAGGTCTTGTTCACAGCCATCGACTGGTACCAATAAACGAACTACACCATTTCCAAGTGTACTTCAGAAAGCTTAAAGTGTTCTTTAGAAATCGAAAAATGTATGTACTGCAGAATAATCAATTTGACTTTGAAAACCATAAACTCTGAACTATAATTGATTATTCTGAAGTACAATTTACGGTTTCTGAACTACAATTATTTATTCTGAGAATTATTTTACGATTCCGAAGTACAATTGACTATTCTGAAATATATTTTACGATTTTTTAAATACAATTGACCATTCTAAAGTACATCTGACTATTCTGAAGTACTTTTGATGAGTTATGAATTACATCTGGATAAGGTGCAGAGCATATTCAACTAGTGCCGGTCTAAGGACTAGGTAATGCAGCGAGGGAATTTTCCAGCGCATACTACAACACGATACGAATTTCGCCAGTTGAATACATGAGAAAGAGATTGAGGACGGACTAGTAGTGGTGCAATGGAGAAGCACACCTGTGCAGATATAAAGTTTTCTCTTTCCTTTTTTGCTCTAGGCGCATATTTTGCCCAGCCAACACTTACAATCTAGAACTGCCACAGAGATATGCTAATGACAATCGTAGGAAACGTGACATTTAGTTAGATGAGATGGTTTTATGAAACCTTTGAAAAGTGGTTCACATTCCACTTCGACTTTTCACATCACACGAACATACATTCAGAGTCACGATTTGCTCTGTATCATCCTAATAATTTAAAGTAGCATTGGTTGACAACAATTATTCTCTGCTGAATTTGTCGGCTTGCATTGTTTTCGCTGTTAGCGCTGGTTCCCAAATACACGAAGTCTTTCACTTCTTCTTCAGCCGAAGATGATAATTAAGGTAAAATTACAGCGATATAACGTTTAGATATTGTCGCACTATTTACAGCCCAGATTTATTTGTTCTCCATATAATTCAATTAGAAAATAAACGTTTTAGGGGTTTAAATTCAAAACTTACCTTTCACAACAATTTTTTTTTTGCAAAAACAAAATTGTTAGTCACAGGTTTAAATAAGATTGGTTTATTTATTTTTTTTGTAGTTGCTTTTAAAACATTTGTATTTAAACTTACTGTATTTTATCCCTACACTTACATTACAGCTACAAGTAAACACTTATAATATCTTATGGTTTTCTTGTAATTAAATTGAGTTAATTTTAACCTAAACTTTTAGCAAATAATTTTTATCGGTTTAAGTTTGAGTTAAAAAAATAATAGGAAAGTGTATATCGATTCATGATATTGGAAAAATAAATCGCTTAAAACAAGTAAGAAAAGTGCTGTGCTCGACTGTGCCGAAGACTTTATACCTTTCATGAATACGCATCACGGTTTTAAGTGTCCGATCCTTACTCACAATTAGTAAAAACTCTGCAAAACTGTTAATTTAAAGATACATAGCCCAAAACACATATATCGGAAAAATCGATTGTATGGGAGCTATATGTTATGTTGGTCCGATCTGGGTGATTTTCATTACACACATTACAAATATAATAAGTACAAAACCTGCAAAATTTTACGTTCCTAGCTTGTTAATTGCAATAGTAATAGGCCAAAACACGTTTATCGGAACAATCGGTTGTATGGGACCTATGCGTTGTATTGGTTCGATCTTGCTAGTTCCGACAAATAATTAATGTTTGACAAACTGGCGAATTCATACCAAATTTCATCGAGATATCTCTAAAACTGAGGGACTAGTTTACGTTCAAACAGACATACGGACGGACATGGCTAAATCGACTCAGCTAATCACCCTAATCTTAAATAATACTTATTGGTATTGGTCTATCTCTTATTTTTCTCATACTTACAAACATGGGACCAAATTTATAATACCATTTCATGTTCATGAAAGGCATAAAACTATTCTCCTAAGTGGTCCCTAGAGGGGTTTGTTTATGATCTCCAATGTAAAAGAAAAATCATTGAAGAAAGCTACTACTCTAAGCTTCGAAGAAAATGTATACTATCTGAATACATGACATGTACATATATTAGTAAACGACTTTTCGAAAGATTTCAAAAACACACATTTTGGAACTTTTCTAAAAGGGAGGGTATCCACCTCCTGGGAACTCTAAAATTTTTCAAAACTGACTGTTATTATTTTTTGTATCGGACTTTGAAGTTGTGTGCTTTATATATCTAATTAAATTACATGGATATTTATAATTCTTCTGAATATCCAGAAATCATAATGTGGAGGCAAAGTACAGCTAAAACTCTGATTTCAGATTTGTTGGACTCTCTAAAATCATAAGTACAGGCTCTATAATGTTAAGAACTTTTTATTAAGGTAGAATATATATTAGGTTAGGTTAGGTTAGGTTGCGAGTGCTAAGCTGAAACCTTAAGGTAACAGCTCGACACTTATGGGCCCGTTGTGATACCCTATACGGTCTAAAAAAGACCCCTTCCATGCCCAGAGCGGAGGGTGAAACCACTTCGTGGAATTATTAAATTTCGCTAAAGCCTTAACTTCACATCTTGAGACCTCAGAAAGGTCATAAAGAAACGGTTCGCCTAGAGTGGCCAACCGCCGCCTGCTAAGTGCTGGACACTGACAAAGGAGGTGCTGGACGCTCTCCTCCTCTTCGGTACATCTGCAGCTGCGACAATAATCATTCATCATATTAGGTATTATAAATTTGAATACAGAAAATTTGTTTATCAGCTCATTCAAAAAAATTTGTACAAAGAATCTGATGAACTCAGAAAGTGGAACGACGAAACTAAAGCACTATCAAATATCTTTAAGAAAAACCCGGATTTTTTAGAATGTCTTCCTGATAGATCCACCCTAATGGCATTCGTTTCCCCTCAAGAAATAGCATGAAGATTTTAAGAATATCTTTGGACATGAGACGATGAAATACCAGTTTAATCGAATGAATTGGATCCACTTCATGCCCGGAGAAACATTTACAAATCCCTACACTGCCTCAACCGTGTTTCACTGATCCAAAGGTGTAGTAAAAGTAAGTAAGTCCTGTTCTTTAGGACTGGGAACAAGCTTCAGAGCTTTCTAATATTTCAGAAATCTTTTATTTGACATAAAAAAAGATTCTTCGTCGTATTGTACTAATCCAATTTAGTTGGAATCTTGAAAACCCTTATATCTCTTTCTGAAATCAAAGTTGTTTCAAAACTCCGAAGTGGAGTAATCAGTCTTAAAGAGCAAGTCTTTAAATGGTCCTACAAGGGGTGTATATCACAAATTCTTTCATAAAACTTCTTGTGGAAACAAGAAGAAATATTTTTAGTCCACGAACGAGTGTCCGATCGTTTATATTCGATGTTTGTTCGTTGTTGTTGTTGTTGTTGTTAACAGTGCTTCGCCCTGCCCCAGATTGGACAGGGTTACACTGAAATAACAGCCCTTGGCCGGGTGAAAAAACCCGGGTCATTCCGGTGCGATAGAACCGGCTGTTGTGGGAATGTTTGTTCGTGCTCTGGCTCATCTCTGCACAATGGTAAGGAAGCCAGTTGAATGGAAAAACGTTTGCAGTACGGTAAACAAGGCCACGAAAAATGTTGAAACATTTTGAAATAGTATTTTCTGATTTCCTTTGATTAAATTTTAATAAAATTATTTCGCGAAATAATTGTTTCCAGCAAATCCTTTAGACTTCTACAAATCATCCAACCTCGTTTTTACAACACATTTAAGGAAAAGCAAAATGTACCTTTATTTGGTGATTTAGTTTTGTCGCAACAAATTTAATGGACCATGAAAACCGTTTTTACAAAAAAAATACAAAATTTTAAACTTGCATATTGAGTTTTATTTAATCATTTCAAGCAGAGGGACTTTTGGTGCTTTAGTTTTGTCGTACACTGTACATTACCGAAAAAAGTACTTGTTGGATTTGAATATAAGATATGGTGATCCGCTTCTATCGGAAATGCATCCACTTACCAATTTGCATGAATATTTCTTAATAATGGAACGGTGTGCTAGCATTCTGAAAACGGACAAACGTTTTTATTATCGAATCGACTTATTTCGTTGTTGTTGTATTTGCAATAATGGCGAAACTCATCCCATCGTCCTTATCATTTTGTTACTATTGGGGGGTTCACCAAAGTTAAACTTTCATCTGTATGAAAGTTTTAGAAATGATTAAAGCATGACAGGCGCTTAGTTTAGCCTAAAGTTATAATATGAAGAAATTATGAGATGGCTTACAGTATTTTTTTCTTGTCTTAATTGAGAATTTACTTAATTATTTACAATAATAATATATTTTTTCTTATTTGAACGTGAACAAATTTTTGAAGTAGCAATTTAGCTTAAGAAAGAGCTTATATTAATTTATTAGTAATTTTAATTTAAAAAAAAATCATGAAAAGAAAATTAAGTTGAACGTATTTGTTGGTGTTTCGATTACTAAAAGATGCACACTTTAATTGCGTGTACAGCCATGGGCCCGTAATCATAGTCGTTGCTTAACACGCGCTTTAATTAAAATATTTACTTAACTTCAAAAGACATTTAAAATGTTGGTCAATCATGGTCAATGGGCAATGTCACCCTGTGTCAACTATTTTATGCACAAACCATACTTTACTATGGTATGGTATTTTATATGTCTTGGAGTAACCCTGTGGGGAAGTCAGTAACTAGGGAGAATTATTTCTGGTCAGAACTAGAGATAAAATGGCTAATAAGAAATAGTGAGATAGTAACTAGATTTTCACTTGTTCGAAACCGGCAGTTGTGTAATCATTTGGATTCCTATTTGGAAAAATGTTTTGTTCTTGTAACGTTCTTTAAAGAAAGTTTAAAGTTTGAAATCATAAATAAAAAAAAAATCAGTTGGTAGGATTTGAACCGACGCGTCCCGCATCAAAGTCGAGTGCTCTACCCACTCAGCTACGGCGCACCAATAGTGTGCGAAAAGGTTACATATGTATACATTATGATAGAATGGTTTAAAATGTAGGCTCAAATTATTAGCCATGCATAAACTAACCGCAATGGTGTGGCGGTAATATTGATGGACTATCACATCGAAAGTCCAAGGTTCGAGTCCTGGGAAAGGTGACATCAAAAGTGGTTTGAAAAAGTTTGAAACGGGGGTCGCGACCATAGGCAGTTATTTGGCAAAAAGTATCCGAGCGTAGTTCTATCATGGAAGGCTTCTCCAAATATTTTTTTTTAATTCTGGACTAACTACATCCAAACTGCAGAATTTGGAAATAGTTCAGAACTAGAGAAATATTAGCAACAAACGAACTACATCCCAACTGTTGAATTTTTAACCAGCTCGGAACTGTCGAAGTGTTAATGCAGCGGGGGACAATTTCCACCGCCGAGGACATCCCCATGTTACATTCGCCAGTTGATTACATGTGAAAGAGATTGAAGGCGAACTACTTGTGGTTCGAAACGCACTAGATGCGCACCAGTTCATAACTAGAGATTTTCCCCACAGGGAAGCAATGTCACAAACACAACGATAGACAAATACTGTGATTTTAAAAGTTAAGCTGACGTTTTCATAATTTTAAAATTAAAACTCCGTCTTAGCCATTAAAGGTATTTTAAGTAGACTATGCAGACATGTTTAAGTAGATAAAACTCTATTTTAATTTGACTATGACTACGGGCCATGATATCTAGAGTTGCGATCAAAATTTTATTAGCGCCTTTAGATAGATATTGGTTGCCTATCAAAAATGTTATATTAATTTTGCTAAGCAATCAAGTAATTTAAATTTGAAAACTACGTATCGAAATCGATTTCGGAAAACGTCTTTTGAATTTTTCTTGTCGCTTTTACACTTAACAATTTTTCTAAAAATTACTTATTAAAATAATTTAATATAATATATGAAAATGCAGAGCGATATTGCTCAACAACATACTGAATCCTACATGGGATGCCGACAATATATCAATATAGCAGAAGAGCTAACAGGGGTTTTAAATGTAACAATATCATTTACATCTACATACTATTAGGAATGAAAACTTCTACATAATTAAAAATTGCTGTATTTCTGTTCATACAGCCTGAATACTAATTACATGTAAGTATCTAAAATCTCAAGTCTATATACTACCCAACAAGCATAACAAATTTTTAAAAAGCTTATTGAAATAAATACCAACCACAGAACAACACAAAAAAAGTTTCATAAAGCTCACATAATTGAAAATTTGTATGGAAATGTTATTATAAAAAAGTATTGCAAACCTTTTTTAATTTTTATTTATATGGAGGTAAGCTTACAAAATGCTGAATGTTTGTTTACATAATATTTAAGTGTAAGCGTTATACATACATTTTCTTTATTTATGATTTAACCTGTCTGTTGAACTAGAAGCGCTACACGTTTTTGGGTTTTTGTAGCCATTCATTATTGATTACAACCTTTTGTATAAATAAAGGAAAACTTTTTAAATTGAAGAAAAAAGTAAAAACTAGTTTTTGTAAAGAGTTTTTTGTAAACATTTACTCTCCTATTTGAAAGTTATTGGATTAATAAAAAATCATTCTTGAAGTTCATAGAACGTTCACTTTAAACCCTCAAATAAATTTATGCTGAAAACGCTTATATGTTGCTTATTAAAGTAAGTTAAACTTAAACTTATTTTTAAATACATTCACACAAATGCTTGTTGGGTATATGCATGTGTGTATGTGACTAAGTATATTATATATTTTTTATATTTACATCTTAATTAGTCTCTATAAAATATTTTTGATTTCAGGGCTGATTTTGAATTTTAAAACTATAATCGATTCTTAGGTACATTTACTCCAAAAACAGTTTTGATTTTCGCTAGGACAGCAACTTGTACATACAACAACCAACATACTTATATAAAAAAAAATGTTGTAGCAACTGTTTAGATCCAACAATAATTTATTTTATGGGGTGGCTGATGAAAGCCGCTACCAAAAAAAAATTAAATAACTTTTTTTCTATTTAATGAATCTGGTAAATTTTTTTTTTATTTTGCAGATTGACTTTTACGTTTAACAAAAATGGATAACTGGGACACTGAAACAAGAATTTGGAGTGTCCGCCGCTATCACGCACTGGAGTCCGTAGTTTCGGTTCAAAGAGAGTATAGGCGCACGTTTGGCGGCAATCCTCCGAGCAGATGGACCATAATAAGACTTGTAAACAATTTTGCCGAGCATGGGACAGTCAACAGAAGACATTACCATCGAAACCCTTCAGTTCGAACGGAGGAAACAATCGCTGCTGTAGCTGCTGCCATACCAAACCATCCACGTGTTTCGACAAGAAGCTTATCTGCTCAAATGGGTGTAAGCAGACAGTCATTACAGTCAATTATGCACAAAGATTTGGACTTATTCCCATATAAAATTCAAATGGCCAACAAACTGAACGCTGCAGACTTGCCGATTCGCTTGGAATTTTGCCAGAAGATGCTTCAAATGGTAGAAGAGGATGGAAACATGTTGAACTGTCTTTTCATGTCTGACGAGGCCCATTTCGATTTAAACGGCAACATAAACAAACAAAATTGTCGAATATGGAGTGCTTCCAACCCACAGATACTCCATGAGACGGAATTGCATCCACTTCGTGTCACAGTGTGGTGTGCAGTTTCATCACGCTGCATTGTCGGGCCCTACTTCTTCGAAGAAAACGGTCACACCGTTACGGTTACTGGAGACCGTTACTTGAGCATGTTGAGAGAGTTTTTCTATCCAGAATTACGCCGAATGAGAATTTCTTTCAACTCTGTGTGGTTTCAGCAAGATGGTGCAGCTCCTCATATAGCCCAACCTGTTATGACAGAATTGCGACGAAAATTTCCCAATAAGCTGTTATCCAGAAACTCCACATTCCGTTGGCCACCCAGGTCGCCTGACCTTACTGCACCTGACTTTTTCTTGTGGGGTTATTGCAAACAGGAAGTCTTCAAAGCAAAACCAACAAATTTGAATGAACTAAGGCAATCCATTCGAGAAACAATTGCGGCTATTCCTGTCTCAACTCTCCAAGCAGTAATGAACAACTTTTTGGTAAGATGCCGCACATGCATCGATGAGCTTTAACATGAATAAAAGAAAAATGAATTCCATACACTGAAAAAAAAATTATTTGAGTTTCTTAATGTAGCAAAATTCATCAGCCACCCTGTATTTCAATGTATTTAGACTAGACCTGTTAAATTTGATTAGTAATTAGTAATCAATTAATTATATGGCTTTTTTAATTGGTAATCATTATTTTAATTGTATTATTTAATCGATTAGAAAAAAAAGCAACTAAAAAGTTGTTTTGATTACTTTAGATTATTTTAGATTTTGTTTGATTTTCTTTATTATTTTTGATAATTTTTCTTTAGTATTGTTGATGTGAATATTTATGTGCTTCTACAGCAATCCTGAAAAAATCGAAAATATTAAAAAAAAAATCGAAAAAAATTTAATAATAATCAAAACAACTTTTTTTTGATTGTTTTTGATTTTTCTTAATTAATTGGAAAATAAACATTAAAAATTGAAACTAATTTTTATTCAATCATTAAATGGATTCCCAAGAAAATAATTAATCAAACTGTTAATCATTTTGATTAGTAATGATTATTTTACAGGTCCGATATATACTAATTAGTTTCTGGAAATATCTACATAGAATGACGAATTCGTAAATTCGGCTGCTTCTTTTAGTTGAATCGGGGTTTACTTCAAATATAAACAAGTAAGGAAAGGGCTGTCTTCGCCTGTGCCGAAGACTTTATACCTTTCATGAATACGCATCATGGTTTCAAGTGTCTGCAAAACTGATAATTTTAAGATACATAGCCCAAACCCCATTTATCGGAACAATCGCTTGTATGGGAGCTATGCGTTGTATTGGTTCGATCATTCTGGTTCCGACAAATAATTAATGCTTTACAAAATGGCTACATCTTAGCAAATTTCATCGATATATCTCTAAAACTGAAGGACTAGTTTGGGTTCAAACAGATAGACTGACGGACATGGCTAAATCAACTCAGCTCATTGCCCTGATCATTTCGGTATACTTATTGGTGAGTCTATCGCTTCTTCTTCCCATACTTACAAACATCGGACCAAAGTTATTATAACATTTTATGTTCATGAAAGTTATAACAAGTAAGTTGTGTGGAGAAAGTTATATGTGTATATATAAATCTGTTATATTTCTTACACACTCATCCCTGCTTTTAAAGCTATTCAATGAGTTTGGTTTTACCTTCCAAAAAACATTCATCAATTTCGCATTGACAACACCTATGAATTATACAAACATTATACCTTTCTACGGATTTGCAGCTAAATAACAACCGTTATATAAATAAATTTCTTAGTTATTTGAAATATGTAAATTTTGTTGTTTTATCGACCGCTAGCTTAAATGAACTGGTGAAATTAGAGTTACCATCATCAGAATACAAACTTTTAACAACCTTCTGCAAACTTTTAATAAGTGTTATCTTGTGAAAGTTGTGAAAAGATTTAGCACTTCGTAAAGTTTATTAGAGCTTTACTTAACAAAGCATATCAACATATCCTCAGTATCGATAAGTGAAGCCAAAATGCCGAGTAATTTGTGCCAGAAATCGTAGCAGGTATGATGCGAGTCTTATAGCGCGTTATCTTTTGTTTGTAGATAAAGGATTTGACTACTCAATTGTCTACTCGGTACAAAAGAAGCACTTATAGCCAAAAGTGATTCACCATTTGACTTCTGACTGACTGGTAACGCTGAATTTAAAATTAGCGAATTCTGTCACTGTTTCATATTTATAACTGCAATGGCAACAAATATTTCATCCCATCCTGTTTGAAGGCAATACCTACTTTTTCTACCTCGCACGATAGGGAGTATTTTTGGAAGTTTCCTGTTTCAAATGTTTTTACTAGATCGCTGTGGTGGTATCTCTAACTAGCATTTTTGCAATCGATTGTATACCAACTTCCCGTTGTGCTAGGGTCTTGAAGTTTTCACCATTATACAGGTCGTGATGACAATGCAGTATAAATCGAAAAAAATTCTGATTTGACTGAAATTCGGAACTTCTATTACTACCATTAAAAAAAATATTTTCTTAACAAAAATTTTATAGGAAAAAATTTGTGTTTATGTTTTTGAAAACGTATTTATCAGGCTAATGGATTTGAATTCGACGGCATTTTCTTATGTTTAAAATCCGGGTTAACTCAAGAAATTTAATAATTCAATGGGAAAGCTTCGATAGTTCTGGTTAGGCATATCAGTTCCACCTTGAAGTGGGTACTAACTGCTGCATCCGAAATTTTTTTGGTAGTTATAGGACTAATTTTTTCCACGAATTAGCTATATACGAGTATATATATAAGAAATGGCTCACTTATTTTAATTGAAATATATTTAGACAAAGCTAGGACAAATCTGCCACGAAAATAGCATACATTTTATACTAAAAATGGGCATCGCCATACTTCCCACTGAAACACCACAATCCATTCTAAATAATTTACGCGGCGTCCATTTAGGTGGACAATTTACAAGTTAGAATTCTGATCAAGCCCTTAAGTAGAACAAGTCGAATCGAGTTTTAAGGAGTTGAGAGTATGATGCTGAAGTGCGTAGGCGATCGCCATATGTACAAATGAATCCAGTAGTTAAATTGCGAACCAGTCCCCAAAAAGAAACATTAAGAGCTTTACACTCCGTATATCGTTCTGTACCGGTTACAAACTGTTCGAAATAAAATCAGTTCAGAAATAGCCAAAGCTATCTGAGAACTTGCCGAACGGGAACTGGAAAATAGACGATTATGAAAGAGGAATACCGCCGTCAGGCGCTCGAAATACCTCAGGCTAAAGCAACCACTCTTGTGTTATAAACTTAATGCTACGAGCCAATTTTAGAATCTTACGCAACATATCACTTCTTCTTTTTCGGACTTCCAAGACTAGAGAGCAGCACATACATTCACTAAAGCCTATTTAAATTCGCGGGATTTACTGAAGGTGAGTGGCTTGGTCGACGTTTCTAGGATATCAGGTCACTATAGATCTTTATCATTAACCGTCCCTCTGAAATGCAGAAGGGATTCGTGTCATTCTCCTTAAAGTTATTTATGGAACTCATGACTCGCTAAACCTAAAAGGTCTCTTGAATATGCCTATATTTGTGTTTTTAAACTTTTACTATTTTTTTTTCCAGTTGTTAAGCTATTTAAATCATCTGACTAGAACTAGGAAAACTATCAAAAACTATATATTTGCTGAGATCGAGAGAGTAACACTAAAACGTACAGGAATGATTTTCAGTAACCACTGACTATTATTGCTACTTTTGGCCACTTCCGGCTCGTAAGGGATCAAAACTAAATTGAGCACTAGCACAGCGAACCTAGCAGTAGCATAAGTCACACAGGTAGACGACTTTCGTTTCAGAATCGCAATTGAGCGTGGTCTTATCAAATTTTGAGAGTTCATTTGCTTTAGTATTAGGCATCTAAGCGATTTCTGGAACTCTCCTGAAGGAACCGATTCAACAAGAAACTAAGTAAAATTTGTCCTCACAGACATCCGTTAAAAAAAAAACCAAATAAAAATTTTATAAATTGTCTGCAATTCTGTTTGAATACTATCACAATCGTAACGACAAATAAGCAAGATAGGCCTCAGTTGTAATTCCGATATGAATTGAGCTCCTATTGTTAGAACGGGGATAGTCTCACTTTGGGCTCCAAAATAAGTTTATATGGGGCATAAACATTCGAATATTTTCGTACCATTTTCTTACTCCAAATGTTTGCTGGGTATACCATACATGTTTTTCATTACACGTAAATGTACAACAACTGCGTTATTCAGCCACATTTAAAAGTTGCGTAAAATGTATGCAGCCAAAAATAATGGATCAAAAATCAATAAGTGACAGGTGTCAAAAACATAACAACCGCAAATTAAATGCAAACACACAAACAAACATGCCTAGTAATAGGCAGCAATAATTATTCTAGTAACAATACTGTTCAGCATGAATGTTGGTTTTTGAGTTTCTGTATCCCAAGATTTTTGCGCTGAAAATTACTATGGCATTGAACACTCTTCATACTTTAGTCATTTTGATAGTTTCAGGTATGTTTAAACAATTGGTATTTTTAAAAATACTAGTTTTAGAATGGGTTCGCATAAGTTGAGATATCTGTGCGCGCTGCGTCCATCTTATCCAAGGTACTGAAATTATACAGTGTTCTGCTGTGGCCTTGGGTATTGCATTGACCATATATAGTTTTGGGAGAGTGGTCAGTGGCACGCTCCTAGGTAATACAAAGTTTTACCTCGACATTAAGCCAAAATAACTTGGTTCAGATGAATGATATTTAATAATATTAAAGGTATTTAGATGTGGACAAAACTTTGAAAAAGTGGGCGGTGCCACGCCCCTACTAGAAAAAGTAAATCTTGCTATATCTTGGTAATGGTTTGTATATATTTGGTATAGGGATCATATATATATATATATATATATATATAAATGAGTATGAGTGGAACAGAGAGGAAAAGGAGAAAAGGAAGAAGAAGGATAAATTGAACTTGGAAAGAGAGAAAGAGGTAGAGAAAGAACTAAATAAAGGGAAATAGGAAGGGACAGAATAAAAAGCTTTACTTTCTTTATCTATTTTTAGAACTGTAAATAGAAGTTTCTTAAGAACATCATACACGTGAGAATGAATCAAGAAGTTGCTTAAACAGAACAACTTCAACAAAGAAAACTAATAAATTAATAAAATGAACCAATGATTAAAAGAGCAGAAGTTTGTATAGCAAAAGTGTTTAAGTAGCTCTCTTGGGGTAAAGCTTGTTTCTGTTTTTTGATTGAGAAACTTTTCCAATATCAAGTATTATGCCAGATAATTCAAGAATCGAATAAGTGCTTGGGTTAATAAGTGATTGGAAAGTTTTTGCAACTTACTTAGCATTTAATCGCATGCAGAAGACCGACATAAGTACACAGGTATAACGGCAATATATTCTTGAAGCAGCCAAAAAAAAAAAAGAACAAGTTAACCCCTGTAAACAGAAACTTCGGAACAACTACACACATACATAAGAAAATATGGTTATGGTATATACTAATCTGGAATCTGAATATGTCTATATACATACTACATAGTACATACATAACTACCTAAGACTAAAAGTATGTATACACTGAAAGGATCTACTTATTTACTACATCAGTACTTAACTAAACTTGCATTTAACAATTTTTACATACATACATTCACTTCCTTTATTTATCGCATTTGCCATTGAACGATTTTTATTGACTTCAATTTGGATTTATACGCAGCAAGCACTGAGCTCAGAGTCGTTATCGGTTAATAACTTCTTGTCGCCGGTCTGATTGTTGTACTGCTCTTTCATGTCAGCACTTTCATGTTTAGCACTCATCATCTGTGATCGCATAACTGCCACGGAAATCGCTTAACGGTGTCGCATTCGCTGTTGATGGTGTCATCAATGGTGCGCCTTGAAACGAAATGGCCAATGGTAGCGCTGATGGAGCACATAAACTTAATGCACCACGACTTTCGGTGACGGAACGGAAGCGTGATATGCGTCCAGAACTATTGTAAAGAGACAAAAGGAAAAATAAGAAAATAAAATAAGATGATGTAGCTAAGTACTAATTTAAAGAAAACTGTTTGAAGATATATACTTATAAAGCACATAGATCAACTGGTTATTTAAGTACTAAAATTTGGTTTGTGTTACAAAATAAAATAATCCCAAACTTGAAAATCTTATTGCATTCTTGGGTCAACGTTTTTCGGCAAAAATAAATAAATAAAAAATTTGATATTAATATTAATTCGTCAAAAAGAAAAAGGCGCGGAAATTAAAATATAAGAAAGAAATGGGGGTTCAGTAACCAAAGAAACCATCGAGGGAAAGGAAGAGCAAACTAAGAAATAAAATAAAATAAATAAAAATATAATAAAACAAAATAAAATAAAATAAAATAAAATAAAATGAAATAAAATAAAATCAAATAAAATGAGATAAAATAAAATAATTTTTTTTTTGTAAGTATAACGAGCTCAAGACCAGTTGATAATAATTCTTAGTTAATTATTATTATTTTTCATTAGAGGAAAAATTGAAAGCAATTGAAAGCAATTTTTCCTCTTCTCAAAAATAATAATAATTAACTAAGAATTATTATCAACTGGTCTTGAGCTCGTTATACTTACAAAAATATGTAAAATGCACAGACCGTAAAACCAACAATAAAATAAAATAAAATAAAGTAAAATAAAATAAAATAAATAAAACAAAATAAAATAAAATAAAATAAAATAAAATAAAATAAAATAAGATCAGGGACCCCCGATAATGATTATTTTTATATTTTTAATGAAAAAAATCAAAGGCTTTCCAGTATCGGAGGATCGTTTAAAGTATATGAACGTGCATGTCTCGTCATGCTCAACGGAAATATGCATTGATTGAAGAAAATTTGAGCGAAACCTACATAATTTACATATAATAAATTTTTTTTAAGTTTCGTTTTTTTTTTGATCAGAAATAATCATCGTATTTTGAGCTATATTTTTTTTATGAAAGCAAAACTTATTCCTCGAGCGGTATTTTATCCTTCAAGAATAAAAGTTTAATTTTAAGCTTTAGTTTTTTTTCACAGTTCGAAAAACTCAAAATAATATAAAATAAACTAAAATAAAATAAAATAAGATAAAATAAAATAAAATAAAATATAATAGAATGAAATGAAATAAAAGAAAATAAAATGAAATAAAATAAAATAAAATACATAAAAATAAAATAAAATAAAATAAATTAAAATTAAATCTAGTTAGAGAAACTGTATATTAAATGGCACAGAAAAAAGGGCATATCCTAAAACAAAGATAACCGCTAAAAAAAATTGATCATTTCGATGGCTGAGATCAACTGATTTCCAACTATTTAAAAAAATAAAAAACGACCTTCAGAATTTTTTCCCATACTCGGTTGAAGAACGAGCTATCCCAGAATGAGTTGCAAATAGGCTCTATCTGAAAGAAAACTCAATACATATTTATACATGAGATAGGCCATCCTTCAGTCAAATACTGAAGAAGGGTGGATCGTGTTTGAAAAATAATTTATTTTGAATTAGCGTGGGCTCCCACTTAGCCTATGATTTTTTGGCTTTCTACTATCTCTAAGGCAAACGACTAACTGAATTCCTTAATCATAGCCATCAATTTGAATCCTTTAAAACAACAACTAATAACTTTAAAAGTCCTCACTATAAACTCTCCAATGTCCTGCGCACTCATTAAAATTAAAAAAGGAACAACAAAATTAAATTACAAATTCCATAATTCAATGAAATTTCCGCATCTGCAATCTCCGCCCCACTACTTACCGTTCGCAATTACATTTAAGTAGCCGTATGAAAGCCGCACGAAATGTTCGATTGAAAATTGTATATATAATAGGATTAATTGTTGATGAGACATAACCAAGCCAGAGGCAAGTGTCCACCACATGATCTGGCACTTGACATGCAGGACATGCGGCGAAAATGATGTTTAATATGAAAAATGGCGACCAACACAGAACGAAGGTGAAAAATACCAAACCGAGAACTTTGGTGGCTTTTTGTTCGGTGGCTACTGCATTGGCTGATAGGCTATTGCGTTTGTTGCGATTATTCAGGAAGCTGTTGGAGAAAAGAGAAAAAATATACAAAGAAAGAGAGAGACAGAGGTAGATAAGTATTATAACGAAATTAGTGCTATCTGGTCGGTAAATAATAATGCAGATTTATGCTTTTGTGCGCTGTGTGGCTTTGACACTGTTGTTTAGCATCGTAGATTGTTAGCTCTACATACAAGCGCGTAGCTACGAGTAAAGGGTGTGGGGTACGGTTGCAGTTTATAATATTTAACTGAGAAACGCGATTTTTACATGAAATTTATAGGTGACTTATAGTCAGTGTTGTATTTAAGGAGTATACGGTCGTACTATACATAATGCAGGATCCATTCGAAGAGGTTAATGTATTTGTCCAAAAGGCGCTGTATATAATAAAAACATCAAAGTTATCATGGTAAGCTAAAATTTATCAACTAGAGGCCAAGGCATTGAGCGGAATTATAACCATAATTGCAGCTGGTGGTTCGGAAGTTTTGTAAAGTCATTTCATTATCATTGTTGGACAAAACATTGTTCTTGTGTCCGTACTTGGGCCTCTGGCACAATTACAGTTTTACTTTCGGTTAATTTTGACTTTTCTGAAACAAACCTTTTCTTACTAGTGACTTCGTTAGCGAGTTATTTTCTTTAGACATTTGTTTGCTATCGAACCGTTGAGTTCTTGAACTTTTCTTTGGCACACTCGGGCATTTTCATATTTGTAACTATGACACTGAATGCTGTTTGAAACCCATGGAAGTTTTGAGAAGCAGTAACTTTTTTTCAGGACCATCAGGGACGCGTGACTTTTTTGTTCCTCCGGCAAATTCAGACTGCAAATTTTTGGAACTAGCGTCTTTTTTTTAACCGGTGATTTTCATTTAGAGCCGGCGGCTTTTGTTGGGTCCCCGTACAACTTCAGTTTTATTTCTGCGTCTTCTTGGAGTCAGTGACTTTTTCGGACCAGTTCCTTTTTGGGAACGCTCGAATTTAATTTGGAACCGGTAAATTTTTTTTAATCCTCTCGGACAACTTCAAGTTTTTTACTGCAATATTTCGAACCAGTGACTTTTCAGGACCAGTGCCTTATTTCGAACTGATGAGTTCAATCCGGTGGAACCGGATTCTATTTTTTTCCTCTTGGACAAACTTCAGATTTGTGACTGTGATGTCTTGGAACGAGTGACGTTTTAAGACCAGTTTATTTTCTTAGAAACCGGTGACAATGTTTAATTTTTATATCTTCTAAGACAACTTCAAATTGTTTACTGTGGCCTTTCGGAACTATCTACCTTTTTCATAATTTTGTTTTTTTTTGAACCGGTAAGTTTACTAGTTTGGAACCGGTGCCTTTTTTGGTCCCCTCGGAGAACTTCAGAGATATCTCTGCGACCTTTTTAAGTCAATGCCTTTTTTCAGGACCAGTATTTGTTTGGAAAATAACTTATTTGGTCCTATGGCTAATTCAGATTTACTACTGCAACTTTCTGGAGCTTTTATTGGTACCCCGGGCAACTTCAAGGTTTTTCTGTGACTTCTTGAAATCCGTCGCTTTTTAGGAACAGGTGAATTTAATTTGGAAAAAGTGAATTTTTTTCATAATATTTTTTTGAAGAAGTGATTCTTTCAACTATCAACCTCTTTTTTAGGATTTAGCTTTGAGACTTTTTTAATCCGTTCCCATTTCTGTATTTTTCGCTCTCAAGTGACTTTCTTGCAACGGAATAATTATCCATGGAAATGTGCCCAAATTATATATAATATACCGAAATGGTAAGGAACTGATCTTGAATTGATCTTGAATAAAATCTTGATATGTTCCTGAAAATAGTGCCGGCATAGTCCCAAGAATAAGCGAAGTACTGCTGGAAGCATCTATATATTACCCATCACTGATCTCTAACTATACAAATATACACGATTTTTTCTTTTATGTTGGATATGTCGTTGTTCAGTATAAGATTTCTTAATTACACCCATTTTCAAAATTTAGTTTGTATTTTTGCCCCCAGAAAAATGGTTGCTAGAATAAACCTACTAAGCCAATGTATTCATATACGTGGCTGTACTACTCATATTTTTTAGTATGTTTCTCTATATAAACATATCTGTCTGTGTACATATGTATTAGTACTTACCGCAAGTTCAAAGTTGGAGTTGTGACATTATTCAACGAAAATTTAAATGATTTTAATTTATGGCGTCGCGTTTCACGCATTATAGATTCTGGCGTTTGTGTGCTTTGCTCACAAGTATCACCACCGTTGTGTCGTTGTTGGTGCAGTAATGCATTACTACTACCATTATTGTGCATTGTGCTTCCGCTAATGCTGTTAATGGTGTCCTTGCGTAAGCAATTTCCTCCAACAGCCATCACGGCATTTGCACCGCAACCAATGTTCGTAGAGTAGCCAAGCTGAGGTTGAGAATGACTAACACGCACTGATGCGCGGCGATTCGGATGACTGCAAATAAGAGAAGGCGCAAGTAGAAAATTTTATTTCAAAATGTCTTATATGCAAACAAGTTTAAAGTAGATTTATGGTTGATATGGAAAGGACAGTCAAGTTATTTTATTGCCTCAAAAAAGTTTTATAGTGCTCTTGAACTAAATAATAGGTATTTGTGAGTCCCTCAAGCTTCGTGCGAAACAAATATTCCTCCAATGCGTCGCTTTAAAAGACGGCTTAGAGGCTGGATAACATAGTATTGTCTCTGTTGTTCTGCTTTCCACGGTAAGGTAGCCGAGTTAGTTCAGGTCTGTGGCGCATAGTGGAAACTTTTTTAAGCCAGCGCCAAATATATCGTTCCAATCTCATTGACTTTCCTGACAATTACCAAACCTATATTAAGTCAAAAACACAACTCTGACTTTGCTATTGGTATCAAGTAATTCGTCTGACGTTATTTGAAAATTATGAAGTAAAATAGGTACTTTTTAGGCAAATATTTACTTATTTTTTACATAAAGATACCAGGTTAATAGTCGTATCTCTATGTTATACTGCGGTAAAAGGTTTTGGGAGCATTCTTGGAAGCAAAGTTAAGCGAAATGTTATCGTTTAAAATATGTTCTTAAAAAGCGTTATCCACATATGCAGATGTTCTTTGATGAAATCGTAAAACTATAGTTTTCTTCGAATGGGAGTCAACTATCACCACAGACATTAACTTTTAGATCATCAGAGCTTACCGACTCTGCCTAGATGCTGCGGTTTCCTTCCGGTGTACCACTGTATGAAACGACCTTGTCACATGATCCCAGATGTAGTTCAACATCAAGCGAGTACCTTCCAGGTTGACGTGGTTAGCTGGATTGGGGCAATCATGCACTCTGAGCATATTAGCTTTATTGTGGAAGTGATGTGTCGCCGTCATAAGAAGACATTTTTTTGGAGTTTTGAGTGAGGCACTTTGACTGGCCTACAGCTTTCCCCAATATGTGTATGTCGGGACTTTTGTAGCCAGTTTAGCAAAAAACAAAAAACTTTAAGTCTATCTATACAGCTTGTTTTAGAGCTAGCCGCAAAGTCATGCAGAAATGCAACAGTTGGAAATAATTTCTTTGACTTTGTTTTAATTTTTTAAAATTGATTTCTAGTTAACCATAAAGTCATGCATAAACCAACCAATTGCAATCAACCAGTTGTGAACGAAATACTTTAATTTTTATGAGCTGACTTTAACATAAGTATTTAAGTCCTGAAAATTAAGCCAACTAAAAGCCGTCGTAAAAGAGTAAATCACAAACCCATTTTAAAAAGCCAACAAAAAGCTATTGCAAAATAATCGGCATAAAGTCAAGTCAAAGAATTGAACTCAATATTATCTCAATATAGTTAGCTTTCATCTGCTTTAAATAAGTCGGTTTATAGTTAGCTTAAAGTCATGTAGAAGTAAACAGTACTGACGACCTCCTAGGCCAACGCCTGTTCCATACAAATTAGTTAAGTTTTCAGTATTGGTTGCGAAGTAGTCAAATTAAAATGGATTTGGGATTAGTCGAGTTCCCGACCGGGTATATATAAATAAGCTGCCCTACGGGTTAGATTGTTGGAGGTATGCCTGTCGTAAGAGGCTACTAAAATCCATAAAGTTATGAGGTGCAACTTGTTGATCCACAGATATAAGGTCTCTCACCTCTCATTACAAATCTTCTTCTTACTTACTTACAAAAGGAGGTGATGGTGACTTGACCTAGAAGATTGCCCTTTTAGGATTTTTTCTGGTTCATTTTTTGTTTTCGGGATAAATTCTAGATTGTTTTCAGAACCATTTCGGGATGGATTCGGGTTTGTTGTAGCATCATTTAAGAATAATTTCGGGACTATTTTTGTACTTTTTTCGGGATCATTTCGATAATGATTCCTTGACTTGTGCCGTGAAGTTTTCAAGGTCATTTGAAATTACTTGGTAACATTTAGGGATACTTTTTTGATTCTTTACGAAGCCTGTTTACGGGGTAGGTCCTAAAAAGATCCAAGAAATATTAGGATATGGTCCCAAAAATATCGTCCCGATATGATAGCTAAAAACTTCCAAAGTAAACCCAAAAACAATTGGAAATAATACTGAAATGGTCCCCAAAAGTCCCGAAAATAATCCCGAAACTATCCCGAATAGTAACTTCTATCACGCGTACTGTGTTACACGCAGTTTGTTTGCTCGTTTTCTCTCGTTATATATTCCCTTAATACTCTTCTGTGCTTCAGATGACGTATATCTTCTGCCTGTTACTATTCTTACCCCTATACCAAATATTACATAGCTGGTAAGAATTGTTGCCGAGTAATATTAATTTAGATTATATCGAAAAGTGTCAAGCCTCCTTCTCACTCACCTTGAGCTGGTAGAGATTAACCATATATAAATTCTAGCCAATTTTTAACATTTTACCATAAATATTTGTAAAGATATGCGTTACAAAAATGTCACTTGCATGGGTGGTGCCACGCCCTCTCCTCTACTGCCCATGTTTTTTATTGATATGTTAGAAATTAACCTCATATGACCAAGGGTACGCAATACGAAAAATTTCATTCGTATGGGTGGTACCACGCCCATACCTTCTCGAGCCCACTTGAGTATACGCAAAAAATATCATCAGTATCGGTCCAGGCGTTTAGAAGGAGTTTAGTGACAACGAGCGCACAGAAAATTTTAAAGTATAAAAATTAGTTTGTCTTAAAATATTCATTAGCGGCATGTCACTATCACCGTCAGTGTTTCTGTTAGGTATGGTTTGATCGCCTCGAGCATATTGCCTCTGATTGCATTCCACCATAACATTTACCTAGTATTTTTTGCAGGTGTGCAGAGTTCCATGTGCATGATTCAATTTATGATTTATATTAAGCTTCAAATTACGGAAAGCAAAAGCCCTCCTGCAGTTTTATGGTTTCCTGTGAGTTCAAAGTAGAGTGCCAAAGGAAATTGAATGATGAGCCGTAAGAGCTTTTGGTGGATATTAAACGAAGGATAGAGGGCAATCAAAATAGTTTGGAATGACTTGGCTTTTTTATTACGTCAATTTTGAATCATAACGATTTATGTATATTCCTAGTACTGTTTTTAGTTTGCTCTGTTTCTTCCTTTATGATTTCTGTTTGTTAGTTGGTATCAAATGTGTGCTTTTAGCTGTTGCTTTTTGCGCTTACAAATTTTACAAGTGGAAAATTGTTAATTAAATATATATTTGCTGCTAACATACCATTTCAAACATACTTACTAACAAGGTAACTGCAAGCACAGTATTGTAAACATATATACATTAGACAGGACAAATTAAAAAAAAAATTTTATTTCTCAGAACGCCGAGAAAAAATTTCAGACCATAATATCAGTTTAAAGAGGTCTGTCAGTGCTTGTTTTGATTTTATTGACTAATTGGAGTTTTATTTGAAATGGAAAACAATTGAAGTTAAATAAATTATCTGTTTATAGCTTATTGGGAAATAAAATCTCCCACAAAAAAGGTCCGAAAAAGAATTTTCGTTATTTATCTTTTAGATACACTATCGACTTGAAATTAAAAAAAGCTTTACTTATGTTGAAAACTTGACTACTCGTAAAGGCTTCAAAAATTCAGAATTTCGGTTTTTACTTTCCTACGAAAATATATTTAGCTAAATTTTGTGTAGCTCTAATGGTTTGACAATTTTGAAGCAAACATGAGTACAGCCCTTAAAAATCTACATAAGCGATGATAGAGCTCTAAAAATAAGTCAAGTTTAGAAATTTGTGTCAAATATAACATTAATATAATTTTTAAGATATTTTTTTTTATACCTGTCTAATATATACTCCTACATATTTACTCGTATGCAATAATTTTCCAGTTGACTTGCCACACTCCGTTTATATAGTAACTTCTATAACTATAGCACACTCAAAATCTACATAGTTTTTAATAATTTATTACTTGGGAAGCCGAGCTTTGCTTGTCATTTTTCGACTTCGAGTTTTCTTGCTAGATGGTAGCTCAGTAAAAATATCCCAAGTGGTAGCACTAAGGCAACATTTAACATTAGGTAACAGCTCTGAGTGGTAATTCTACTGAAACTTATTTTTGTTGAAATACGACGTAAAATACCGTTGGTTGGCACCCATACTGGCACATCTCAAAAATGCAAATAGGTTGTCACACTGCTAAAAACTCGTAAGTGGTGACATAAAAAAATGTTCAATCAAAAGTTCATCCAAATATGGCAACTATTTTTCGAGATAATAGCAAAAAAGTTGTATAGCAAGATTAGGTGAAAACCCTAGGTCGTAACTCTTCTTAATTTTGTTTGTTGAATTACGAAGTTAAAAAAATTTAAAATAATTGGCAACCCTGTGAAACCTCCATAGTAACACTAATTAAGTGAGAGCGCTTAGATTGCAACAGAAAATCTTTATATAAAATTTCAAACAAATATCCTAAGCCTTTTTGAGATAATATACGCGACGGAAAGCATATGAAATAAGATAAGGTGGCAACACCTTACCAATAAATATTTTTGTAGCAATAAAAAACTTATCCTTTGATACTTATTTGGTATATATCACTTAATTTTAAAAAATTTCAATTAGGTGACAAAACCTGTAAAAAACATCTCAAGTGGTAGCATATTAGCTAGGTAGACATCGAGTTGTTGTGAAAAAAAAAAATTTATATAATATAATGATGTGGCAACTCTTATAAATGGAGATAAAATATATTAAATATATATATAAGACACTCATTTAAGCAGATCTCATCCAAGTTAGAGAAACGCCAGATAGGTGGCAACTGTGTTAAAAAACAGCGTAAGTGGAAACACCTTAGTAGAAAGCCTATACTACACCGGACAAGCAGAACATTTCATCCACATCAGTTGTTAGTGGTGGTTATACAAAAATATAAATATACGTACATATACAATAATGCCAAGTTTTATTGGTAAGCACTTAGCAACTTGCGAAAAAAATAACATTCCGATTTTTTTTTTCATTTGAAAGTTAAATGTGACCTTGTCGCTGGCGAGATAGCAACCAAAACGGGAAGAGCTTATATTTGATTCTCCTTGCTTAATTTTTTGGTGTTTTCAGTTAAAATTTTTCTATTAAATAAGAAAAAAATTTGTTTTAGCAACGATTTGTACACACCTTTAAAAACTTAAATTCTAACAGTGCTGTATTTATGAAACTCACTGTATATATGTATGTACCTTCATGTGAATGTGTGCTATACATAGTTACACATTACTTCCAACATTTTGATTACTATCTGCTTAGCAACCCCGCATCTAACAAACTCAATAAATTAACTTGTTAATTTACAAAGTCCGATTGAGTTATTTTCCTCGAACGCAACCCAAAACAACTAACTCAATTTTATACAATTTAAAATGATATTTGTAGTAGAAGATACTTTGCGAATTATCTTGAGGATATTTGAAATTGAATGCAAATGGAGTGATGGCCTTAAGTGATTAATATGATCTATAAACACTTAGCTTATGAGCGCTTAAGAACTTCGTCATGAGTGCAATAGAAATGGAAGGTAGTACAGGGCGTATGAGTAATATTATCAATGTTGTGAAAATATATTATTTGCTGCAGATGCAGCATAGGGGAGCTGACTTGGACAATATTTTACCTATGGACCTTTACATTATGACACCATCTGCAATTAAGGTAGGGTCTTTAAATACTTCGAGAGCCGCTGTGTTGAGAATGGAGTAAGCAAAGGCTTGACTTGATGTCTCAGAAGCGAAGGAGGTTCGTATACTCTTTCGAAAGTGGCTTATCGAGGCTACAAATAGGTGGAGCTGTTTACAGTCTTTTAAAGTGTCTGAAGAATGAATATCAGGGACATTGTCAGATTAGTTGCGGTGCTCACAGGATACTGAACTATTGGGACATGTGGATGCCGCTGTTGCAATTTTCCGGCGGAGGAAGAAGCGGAGTATTTTCCAAAGAACACAATAACAGATTGAAATTCCTAAGAAAACCCTTCTTGAAGAGCTTCTCGCAGCTGACTGTTGTGAAGTTTTTTTAGCTTCTAAAGTTTATTACCTCAACAAAATTAATAAAATATGACCTGAATCCCGCATTGACTCTTGAGCATTTGCAAGTTTGCTTATAGAAAACTTGATATTATGATTTACGAGGTATAGAAAACTTTCACCATGGTCTGTCAAGTGCTGGACAGCTAAGCATGAATAGATAAAGGCACATTACGATAACGCCAGCTCAATGCATGTTCAGCTATCTATCGGACAATCTGTTCATAAGCAGAATACAGTCGGCAGCAATGGAATTTCGAATTCCCTATAACAAGAAATGTTCGATTTGAAAGCCGCAGTCGAGTACAAAAATTTAAGGTCAGGTATTCTCAGACCATTTCGTACCACTAAATAGCACCCCAGTCACTTTATAATGAGCGAGAAAAACTACACTTCCTACTTTTGCTTGCAACTTCGATCCATCCATACATCAGTTCACCGAACCACTGCCAAAAATGAGTCAACGCCTAGCAAGTTAGTGGGGGTAGTTTTTAGAATGTATCCGCGGTAAGGTATGGTAGTCGTAAGAATCGACTTAGTCTACGACCACATTGTTCAAGGAGTCAAACAAAATTTCCTGTGGCTGTTGGGCTAATATAAGAAGGTGCTTTTAATTCCCTTAAATATTTCAAAGCTTCAAGGAGTGTTATTGCTGTTACGCCAACAGTCTTGATATTCGTCCTTAGCCTGAACGACCTTATTGAAACTATCAAAAGTGACAGGGACCGCAGTAATCTATCCAATTTTTAGATATAATAAAATTGTAGCAGAAATCATTATTAAGCCAACAGAAGCCAAATCCACTGTTTTTAGAATTTTTGTCTGTGTGTCTGCCTGTCTGTGTGTTTTAACGCGCATCACTCAAAAACTAGTGAATGGAATTGAATTACCGTTGTATTACTAGACGTTTAACTTAAAACTTAAGATATCATTTGTTCCGCTAGCTCAACCGGTTTAGGAGATATCGACCGAAATGTGGACCAAGGTGACCAAGAATGTGTAAGTACAATATGGGTATCAATAAGCGATATACTTAAGCTCCATATATTATCTGGTATGGAATATAATGATTCAAATCGGACTAAGTCGCTTATTAGTTCTGAGATGCAGCGAAGTGAGCAGGATTTACAAGTTTCTTATAAAACTTTAACATTTCTAGATTATGTTTTTATTTGTCAGATATCACATCATGACATCACATCATCATAGTACAAAATATTACATCATATATGCACATCAATAAGCTTAATTGATGGATAGACGTTTTCAGAAAATTTGAGTGACGGGAAAATATCTACATATAATAAAACTGTAATAGGCCGATATCTGCACATTGCAGGTAATATTTAATATGTTTTACATTTTTGTCTGTCTGTCGGTATGTAGGGACGCGCATCACTTAGAAACTGTTGCATGTAATAAAATCGAACTTTCACCGGTGCATTACTCGACGTCTAACTTAAAATTCAAGATATCCTTTATTTCGAGTTATGGACCAATATGTGGACCAAGTTGACCTATAATATGTTAGTGCAATATGGGTAACAAACAAGAGGTACTAAAATAATGATTAAATTTGGACTCAGTCTATTATAACTGCTGACACGCAGCGATGAGTGGCCGGGCTTACTAGTCCCCAATAAAATCGAAACTACCGAAAATATTGGAGTGACTGCAGCTCGAACCTCCCATACACAAGCTAACATTTTAGCAGTTCCATCCTTGTCCACTTCGTAGAACCAGATAAGTACTAGAAGAGTATTACCCTCACAACCTTAATTCTTGAGACTTAATAGTACTTAGCAAGCGAAGCCATATCTTCCACATTGGATGGCCAAAACTGATACATACGAACTAATTCCGGCGTGAAAAGGTGGACCGCTAACATCTAAACCCAAAAGAATCAGACAGAGGGAGGTGCGCCCTAGTTAGTCGACACGCACACTCATGTATGCCGATTAAACAGGGTATGGGCTCACGTGTGACAAGGGCAAAGGCTATCCTGTGGCTGCAGTGCTAATTGAATCTTGAGTGAACGTCATACAAAGCACTTTGCCCTCCTTACCTTATGATAGCAATTGTCATGTTAATGGACTGCTTATTCTTATTTCTTATTCTAAATTCTTTTAATAAAATGACAGAAAAAAAAAATAATTTATTTGTTTATTTACTTAAGCAGCATACACACAAACATATTTAGAAAAGAAAATAAACATAAATATCAATTTGCTCTTACTTGGCCAACAGATTACTTATCCCAAAAAGAGTTTTAAATTGCGGTTACATCACTCATAAACTCTCCGAAGCCTACTAAGCGTTTTTGTGACGGCAAAAATAAAATAAAAAAATTTAAAATAACAACAACTAAACAAACATTTTCATTTGCAGAGCTAACGTCCGAAGGCTAAATTTTTAACCAACAAAGAAAATCGACAAAAAAAAAAACCAAACGAAAACTTGTACAATTATAAATGCTTTCACAGTTGGTTAATATTGGCCGCAAACGCAAAACTTTTACCACAAATAGAGAGTAACAAGAAGAAGACGAACTATTATTACTAAGAAGGCAAGAAGTGCAATAAAGCTACAAAAATCTTAAAGGCAAATCGTGGGAACAGCCAGATGAAGGAAAGCGGATCGTGTGCCGAGCGAGTGCAGCACTTTAAATTGTTTACTAAATAACCAACAACAACAAAAACAAAAAACCAAGTTAGATATAAATTTCAGTTTATTTAACAGGCGCCTTGAACAGCCAGTGCCAGACGGGCGTCAAAAAGGATAAAACAAATGTATGAAACACTTAGCGCAAGCTGTTGAACAGTGTTTTGTTGCCGAAGAGGTGTAATAAAATTACAATTTTTTACCAAGGAATGAAACCGAGATCGTATAACTTATGTTGGTCAAGAATAGCACTAACCTCTAACGGTTTCATGCATAGTAACCGGTACCAATCGGTTACGGTTTGGAAGATTTATGGTGATCTCATTGATATCAATGGTCCATATGTGAGGTAATGGAACAATAATTTTTGAGAGGCCTTGCCTGGGATTTAAAACAAAGCAATATAACTATTGCCCAGCAAAATGTGCGTGATCCTCAAAGTCACACGCTCGCAACAGGACCAGAAGCTCAAACGGCACTTTGCGTCGTGTTATCAAACTACGCAGCCCACAACGTCGACGAGTTCAACTTCGCCTTCCAGCGTCCCGAATCCGCCGATGTCGATATCGAAGAAATACATATATAGATACTTCCTGTCAACTCTTGCTCGAGAGATTATAGTCCTGGCATAAGTGCTTTACTCATGGGAGAGAATCGCGTAATCTTCGGAGACTTGAATGCACAGCACCCTCTCTAGCCTTTAAGCCTCCCGGTAGAGGGACAGGACACGGTGAACGCAGACGCCCCACAATAGTAGCGGGAATTGCATCAGTTCGCCAGACATTGCCATCGTCAGCGCAGGACTCCTAAACAGCATTGCTTGGCGACCAATGTTAACCATTGCATAGGATTATTTACTGATCATCCTCACTATCGACTTCATCAGCTCTGAAACCATGTCTACACCAACTTTAACAAGACCGATGAGAGCTCCTTCGCTGCTTTTCACAATACGTTCAACATGACTATGGATTCGGCCTCAACTTAATACATCTCACCACCATAGAGGGGTTATTTATCGCTACAACAACAACAAAGCATTACATCTCAAAACTACGGCTTCCGCCCATCTTAATCTACCCATTGGAATAACCAGGTAGACATGATGGGTAAGCACAACGAACTATTATTACAATAACAGCAACAACCTTGGCTTATGAGACTATGCCCCTACAGCGTAGCTGGAACTTGTGTCTGATTTCGATTAATTTACAAAATGTGCTTTTGAACTTCTTCGATCAACTTAGATCAATTTAGAGAAAAGTTCGCTTTATAGTGAGTTGTAGCTCATCCCACGGAACCTATCCGTATCCTGTTTGTAAAACAATGTCCAGAGTCATCGAACCAAGTTATTTCTTGTCAGAGTGGAATCGAGATCACCAGTGATTCCATTCAACCAATAATTTACCCATCCGTTCAAACTATCTATCGACTCTCAAGCTAGACACCAAATTTCAAGCAACTGAAGCTTTCTTAGGTTCGAAGTTGACATAAGATACCCAGAGAGTCTCTACTATAGCTTTATGAAACAAACTTCAGGATTATATTCCATTGCAGGAAGGACTGGAAGGAAGAGGAATTCACTCCGAAATTCGACATTTCAGTTTTCACGGACGGATCAAAAGTGGCCTGCGGAGTAGGAGCTGGCATTTTTGACGCACTCTCCGCCATGCCCCTATCTATGCGTCTCCCAGACTCAACGAGCGTTTTTTAATCCGAAATCTACGCTATTCAAGAGGCATGCAGGGCCTTACTGTGCACGAACATCACCGGTAATAGCATAGCAATTTTCTGTGACAGCCAGGTGGCTCTTCTTGCGCTCGGGTCAGCAACAATTACATCGAGCCTGGTTAGTCAGTGCAGAGAGTGGACCATGAACCTGGCTAGTCGGCATATTGTTTCTCTAATATGGGTGCCGAGGCATCGTAACATACAGGGAAACAAGATGGCCGATGAGCTGGCACGGCGTGGATCGGCTCTTGATGTCTTGGAGGCGAAGAAGGTCGGATCTCTCAGCACTGGCTTAGCGAGGCTAAGGATAGGTGGAAGTGTTTGCAGTCCTGCAGAGTAGCAAAGAGTCTGTGGCCCCCCTTCAACGAAACACGTTCTTCGAACCTTTTGGAATATTGTGACGCAAGCGGAATAGATAGCTTTGGAACACAACACCTCGTGCAACCCCCGTTGCAACCTTCCGGGGGCGGAAGAGACGTCGAGCACCTGCTGTGCGACTGTCCAACGCACTGCCGGAGCAGAGTGAAATTTTTCTTATTCATATTCATATTCATCTTGCCAGCTCTATTCTATAGTTTTTCATTGGATAATTCGTGAGATGTGTTATCAAAACGGCGCATTACCTCTAATTGGAGTCACATGGGACTCACCACTCCAACCAACCAAATAACCATAGCTTTATAAAAAAAAAGCCCTCATTCTACAGGAGTTGAGAAAAGAAAATTATGTAAGCGGGTCTCGAGATAAACGTTAATCATAAAAATCCTGTGATATATCCTTTTCTCTGTGGAGTTTTGGTACCCATTAGTCCATTTGAAAAACTTGGCCTTCCTGTACACTTACTAATATCTGCCGAATCAAGACAAAATAGGCAAGAACTTAAGAATTGAGCTGTTGAAGGGCTCCTACGAAGACACGCATACCGCTGCTCGGAGTGTGATTTTAGACGGTATGGAAAATCCAGAGGAACATGTTACAGTAAGCTATGTTGAGTCCAAAAATTAACCACAAACCTTCAATGCTGAATGGAAAGTCAAAAAGTACAAAAATACATGGGAAGGTCATGGGAGTCAAAAAGTTCCAGGAATTTCATTGAACTACAATGTGCTCAGGATATTTCACTGTAGGAGCTCTTATTTCGCCTTCGAAAGGAGCACAGACCCATTACTGCCTTCAATATTTCACAACTTTCTTAGCCACTACTTTAACTTAGTCCCAATTCCACTTCATAAACTACTACATTTTGAAGAAAAGTGCTACAGTGTAAGCCAGCAAGTTAGTTTCAAGGTTTTCACAGTCCCAAAGTGCACGTAGGCGAATACTCTTGGCGCTTTTGTGCAACTACAAAGTTATGGTCTAACTTAAATTTGAAGTGATTTTGTGGCAACAACGGAAGTTGAGCAGTGGTCAGGCTCAATTCTAAACCAACGAAACAAAGTTAAGTAGGGCATTGGTAAATAATAGAAGCGGCAGCTACGTAAAAGAAAACTCGAGACACTATGATGTTTGATAAGAATATAAGGGAAAAGTTCTACTTCCTGCAAAAGATGCACGAAAGCACTTAAAACAGCAGCGCTGCACTTTTGCTTTGTGCTCACGTTAACTAAATTTGTTGTGTTAATGTTGGAGCGCTTGTAGGTTGTATGAATAGCGCTACGAAATGTGAAAATCAAAGGATAACATTTTAATATACTTGCAGCAACAATGTATGCTGGTTTTGGGTGTACGTCGGATTTAATCTTTAACCATCCGAACTCGCAAAAGATGTAGGGGACAACAATACAAGAATTGAAGTAAGACAAGTAAAACGGGATACGAGTACAAAGAACAAGTTCTAATGTCGAGGTTTGAGTAAGAGCCGAATGCATCAACTATTACCGATATCTGCATAGGAGACGAAACCAGAACCAAAGCTCATGCTGAAACATATGACGAAAACAGTATGAAACCGTAAAAGAAGGAGAAAGCAGATCATAGTAACCAAATCTTAGTAGGGACAACACCTGAACGGAACAGATCATATTCCCGAAATATAAATAGCAGTCGAAAGTAGAAACTAGTGCTGCAATCTACATGGGAGACGAACCAAGAAACGAAACCGTACCGAAACTCTTGCGAAAATAGAAGTTAGCAACGGAATTCTAGTAGAAACCAAAAACAGAAGTCGGTATCTACTTAGGAGACGAAGCTAGAACTGAAATCGGAACAGGAACCAGATTGGAGACGGATACCAATACTGGAGCACTAGTATGAGCCGAAACTAGAACTGAAACTAGAACAGGAACCGGATTGGAAACAGATACTAATACTGGAATGCAAGAAACTGCAACTGGTGTCGAAATTGTCAATTGTCAACGAAATCCTAAATCTGGAACCGGAACCGAAATCGACAATAGAATCGAAACCGAAACCGAACGAGACAGAAACACGAACTTACTAAAACCTAAGTCGAAGCTGAACCCAGAAATGATAATGGCCGAATTCATTTAAATGGGAATCAACACACTAGCGGGAGACGAACTCTAAACCTTAATCGAAATGTGCATAGCCATCGAATCTGAACTCAGAGTGAAAAGCGAAATCGAAATTTTGGCTATTTTTCTATAACTTAGTTCCCAGTCTAGAGGACGAACGTTGACGCAGCCATATACCTAAAAGCACCAAGGAAAACGATGACGATTCGCCACAGTAGGAATTTTCGTAAAACAAGGTCAGAGGAAGAACCAGCTGGGAGAAAATGCAAAGCTTAATTATAAAAGATGAAGTAGTCATTAACTATGCAAAATAACGTTAGTCTAGACATTCGATCAGAAGTGTCAGACATAAGAAATGAATTAAGTGATCGCAAGCTACCATGGTAACTGGAAGAGGGGTTGAAAAACTGACTAGATGGATGAATTATCAAAATACAAGAACACGCAGCCACAACGGCTGCAACCCAGTCCAAACGATCTGTAAATAGCGGAAGCTCAAAATTCGTGTAACGAAAGCGGAAAATGGCGATTAGTAAAAAGGAAAAAGTAGTAGAAATAAAAGATTTGAAAACAAATATCAGCAGGGAGAGGAAAGGCAACACCAAAGAATAGGTGCGAGTATATGTGACTCTAACTAAAGAAATATCGGGCATATTACTCAATAGCTCAAGCATAAAAATATTCTGGGTGTATGGTAAATTCTCTTCGGGAACGGCTACTTCAAAAAGTAGAACGAGAAAAGTCGAACATCCGAATTGTGGTTGAATTTCAATAACTAAGAAGTCTTTGTTAATATAAAAAAGGCTGAGAAAATTTCATTTTAAATAGAGTCAGCGTATAATCATCTCATTTTGCTTTAAATTTACTTTTACATTCAGCCTATGTTTTTACTTTTTTCATATTACATAATTTCTTGCTCTACTAAATGAGGAAACACGGCTATGAGCTGTCGCAGCTAACCATGTACTACACAAATAGATCTCATTCTAAACAATTTTGTGTATAGATGTAAAGAAGTGCTATCTGCGTAGCTACCCTGTAGGAAACTTAATAAAAAAACTTTCTGCTTTAGAACTTTAAAAGCTTAAAGTTTAATTCTTTCCAAAGCCTAATACTGTGTTCCCGCCTGAAAAAGTTGCCTAGAAACCATTTAAAATTACATTCCCAATGTTTCGAATAAAAAATGTGTTTATGGCATAGTTGCCCAATATTTTCAATTCGGTTTAGGGCTAGAATATGTTTTTTGTCCCCTTGACAAAATGTTTCACGGTGAAATGTTGCTAAAGGTTGTATTTCTAAATCCTTTTATTTAACGTCTTGAGAAGTTATATAAAAATTTAAAAATATAATGAAAGAAGCCCTCGCTCTACTTTATTTATCAAAAAGGGATTTAAAATAATCTTTGTACTAGGCTTAAGCGATAGAGAGTATCGCTGGTTGAAACCTAATGTGGTCTCGAATGGCACATTTTAGCAACTTCAGAGTAGCCAGTCTTTTTATAAGAGATGCCGCCAGATTCTCCCAAAATCGCCAAATTTTACTTACATGTCGCCAAAAAAAAAAGCGCCAACAAAATTTGCATCCAAAACGAAACCTGTAGAACTTACCGACAAACTGGCTGATTTTTAATTCTACTTAAAGCTTTTTCATCGTTCATATTTAATTCCAGATACAGTAAATCTTTGGATTCGCGTAGATTTTGATTTAAACAAATTGTTGGAGAAAAAATCAGATTTTTCTTTGAATTTTTAAACTTGTTTGCAACCTTTTATCTACTTCTTTGCAAAGAGTTTTAATATATTCAAAAGCGATCCTCTCAAGGATAGTGTCATCACCTTTGGAAATCTTGAACGAACGCTAAGTCATTGTCAACATTTTTCATCAATTCATCATTTGTAACCCCGGTGTTGACACAATTGGGGATAATCGCTAAATACATCGTTGACACAGTCGCCAGAGAATTGGCGTCAATACCCAATCTTAGTGTGTATGCCTACGCACATATCAATTTTCTTTAAACTAGAGTTCGCCCAGTGGTTGAAATTCAACCAATAAACTTTATTTTACTTTATTTTTTTGCTGTAGGTATGTTTTATCCGCCTTTTTTCTTCCTTTCTATGTCGTTCCTTTCCTCTAACATATTTTTATTTTCCTTGATTTCTTTTTTTACTCTCTTATTTTATTTTTTACTTTCCTCAAACTTCTTTTCCTTTCCCTTCCCTTCCTTTTATTTTCTTTCTTTCCCCTTCGTTTTCTTACCTTTCCTTTAATTCCCTTTCCCTTCCCTTCCTTTCATTTCCTTACCATTCCTTTCTTTCCTTTAATTTTCCTTCCTTTCCTTTCCTTTCCATTCCCTTCCCTTTCCTTCCTTTCCTTTCCTTTCCTTTCTTTCCTTTAATTTTCCTTCCTTTCAATTCCTTTCCTTTCCTCTATTTTCCTTTAATTTTCTTCGGTGTTTAATACTCTTTATGAGTAATCATTTATTTTATTTTTGTAAACCCTGTTGATACCTACAAGCAATGAATTTTACATATTTGCTCATATTTTACATTGCTTGTGTAATGTATCCAACAAAGCAACTTTTCGTGCTCTCAGGAGAGCAGCTGACACTGGGCATCGTAGCCAGTAATCAATACAATAACAACAACTAAAGTAAAAATGCATGACACAACAGAGTATCTATAGTGCGAATACTTATTTTTCATTGGTCCACTACCAACTCTTCGCACTCACAGTGTGAGCCGACCACACGAATAACACAAAAACATGCATGGCAAGTCTACTCACACTACTACGGCACTTAATTTTTTCCTACAAAGCAACTCCTCGGCCATGCTCACGATTCAGCATAGTACACAAAAAGCAAGTACACACACACAGCGTGTCTATAGTGTGAATAAGTAAATGTGTAGTGGTGTGACTTTTATGTAAAATTTTTTATATTAAAATGATTTTTTAAATTGTTTTATTTACGGATAAAAGTACACCTCAAAATTTCCTATCTATACATATATAATTTGTATACCTTAGAATTATAGTTTAGCAGAAAACGGTTCTACATTGCATTAATCTTGTTTATTTATATATAAGATATGATACGAGTATAATCATTGTTTACTCCTAATAGTTTGGCATCTTCCATTGCGAGTCGGAGTGGAAGGCAGTAGATGAAGGTACTCCGTCTGAATGGAATGAAGGAAATCAAGTTCAGAGTTGTTTTAAAATATAATTGTAATGGAGTAAGTTGCGCTACTAGTAGACATATACTATAAGGCTCCTTCCTTGCCCACATGGATTTAAATTAGATAAGCTCATTTCCATATTTTTCGCAGCAAAAGTCCTTACCCCGCGCACTAGTTCAGAAGTAAACTTTTTTTCCTGCAAGTCATATTAAGTCATCAGATATGTGTGTTGAGCCATTCAAATAATTACTGTCCTTATGTACGCTTGAGTATTCAAACATATTTGTCCTTGCAGCACTTGTGGCACGGTTAAGTATTTCAGCCCATTTGTACATGAAATCACGTGCCTAAATATTTGCTTGGCGTTGGTGACTTAACAGCACTTAAGAAATATTCACGATTATTGCCCCATAGGAAATATATATACATGTCCAAGTGAAAAGCTCAGTCGAAACACACATGAAAAATTTGTTCTTTCGTCGCATTGGCGAGTTGAATTAAATGTTTACCTATTTGTTGGAAATTGAATTCTGCAGCGCATAGGGTGTACTTTCGATGTAGAAGGGTCGTTATACGGCATATAAAACAAAATGTGATAAATTAAATATTTTCAAAAGCAATAAGTGTAGAAAAATGAACTTTAGCAGATTCTTAATTTAAATCAATATAGTAAAACTTGAGAAAAAATAAAAATAAAGGGCATTGAGAAAGGGTGTGTGACACCGCCCAAATAAACTTAAACTCTCGTAGTGTATATACCCATAACCGCATCAACTACATCAAGTAAGGTTATATTGACCTCGTGGTTGAAATTCGATCAACTAAAGAAAACATTTTCGACATTGAGAACAAAAATTAGTCACATATGACTCATGAACTTTGTTGAACGCCCTAGCAAGAGTCTCATATCATTAATTTGATCTTTTTAAAAAAATTTTCAAAATTTAAAGCAAAAAAGAATCACATGTGACTTATGAACTTCATTTAATACTTTCGAACGAGTCACATATGCCTTATTGGATTTTTAAAAAAAATTATATTTTGGAGTATCATGTGACTCATTTGATATTTCTAAAAAACTTTTCAAAATTAAAATCAAAAAATTAGTCACATGCGACTTATGAACTTCATTTAATACGTTCAAATGAGTCACATATGCTTTATTGGATTTTTTTAAAAATTATGTTTAAGGCATCATATGATTCATTTGATATTTAAAAAAAAAATTAGTCACATGTGACTAATGAACTTCATTTAGTACGTTCAAACACATATGCCTTATTCGATTTTTTTAAAAATTATCTTTTGGAGTATCATATGCCTAATTTGATATTTCTAAAAAACTTTTCAAAATTAAAATGAAAAAATTAGTCACATGTGACTTATGAACTTCATTTAATACGTTCAAATGAGTCACATATGCTTTATTGGATTTTTTTAAAAATTATGTTTGGGGCATCATATGATTCATTTGATATTTAAAAAAAAAATTAGTCACATGTGACTAATGAACTTCATTTAGTACGTTCAAACACATATGCCTTATTCGATTTTTTTAAAAATTATCTTTTGGAGTATCATATGCCTAATTTGATATTTCTAAAAAACTTTACAAAATTAAAATGAAAAAATTAGTCACATGCGACTTATGAACTTCATTTAATACGTTCAAATGAGTCACATATGCTTTATTGGATTTTTTTAAAAATTATGTTTAAGGCATCATATGATTCATTTGATATTTAAAAAAAAAATTAGTCACATGTGACTAATGAACTTCATTTAGTACGTTCAAATGAGTCACATATGCCTTATTGGATTTTTTTAAAAATTATGTTTGGGGCAACATATGATTTGATATTTAAAAAAAAAATTAGTCACATGTGACTAATGAACTTCATTTAGTACGTTCAAATGAGTCACATATGCCTTATTGGATTTTTTCTAAATTATCATTTGGATCATCTTATGACTCATTTGATCTTTATAAAAAGACTTTTCAAAATTGAAATAAAAAATGAGTCACATGTGATTTATGAACTTTATTTAATACGTTCGAATGAGTCACATATGCCTTATTGGATTTAAAAAAAAAATTATATTTTGGAGTATCATATGACTCATTTGATATTTCTAAAAAACTTTTCAAAATTAAAATCAAAAAATTAGTCACATGCGACTTATGAACTTCATTTAATACTTTCGAATGAAACACATATGCCTTATTCGATTTTTTTAAAAATTATCTTTTGGAGTATCATATGCCTAATTTGATATTTCTAAAAAACTTTTCAAAATTAAAATGAAAAAATTAGTCACATGCGACTTATGAACTTCATTTAATACTTTCGAATGAAACACATATGCCTTATTCGATTTTTTTAAAAATTATCTTTTGGAGTATCATATGCCTAATTTGATATTTCTAAAAAACTTTTCAAAATGAAAATGAAAAAATTAGTCACATGTGACTTATGAACTTCATTTAATACGTTCAAATGAGTCACATATGCTTTATTGGATTTTTTTAAAAATTATGTTTGGGGCAACATATGATTTGATATTTAAAAAAAAAATTAGTCACATGTGACTAATGAACTTCATTTAGTACGTTCAAATGAGTCACATATGCCTTATTGGATTTTTTAAAAAAGTTATATTTTGGAGTATCATATGACTCATTTGATATTTCTAAAAAACTTTTCAAAATTAAAATCAAAAAATTAGTCACATGCGACTTATGAACTTCATTGAATACTTTCGAATGAAACACATATGCCTTATTCGATTTTTTTTAAAATTATCTTTTGGAGTATCATATGCCTAATTTGATATTTCTAAAAAACTTTTCAAAATGAAAATGAAAAAATTAGTCACATGTGATTTATGAACTTATATGCTATGAATACATATGCTTTATTGGGTTTTTTTAAAAATTATGTTTGGGGCATCATATGATTCATTTGATATTTAAAAAAAAAATTAGTCACATGTGACTAATGAACTTCATTTAGTACGTTCAAATGAGTCACATATGCCTTATTGGATTTTTAAAAAAAATTATATTTTGGAGTATCATATGCCTAATTTGATATTTCTAAAAAACTTTTCAAAATGAAAATGAAAAAATTAGTCACATGTGACTTATGAACTTCATTTAATACGTTCAAATGAGTCACATATGCTTTATTGGATTTTTTTAAAAATTATGTTTGGGGCAACATATGATATGACATGTGACTAATGAACTTCATTTAGTACGTTCAAACACATATGCCTTATTCGATTTTTTTTAAAATTATCTTTTGGAGTATCATATGCCTAATTTGATATTTCTAAAAAACTTTTCAAAATTAAAATGAAAAAATTAGTCACATGTGACTTATGAACTTCATTTAATACGTTCAAATGAGTCACATATGCTTTATTGGATTTTTTTAAAAATTATGTTTAAGGCATCATATGATTCATTTGATATTTAAAAAAAAAATTAGTCACATGTGACTAATGAACTTCATTTAGTACGTTCAAACACATATGCCTTATTCGATTTTTTTAAAAATTATCTTTTGGAGTATCATATGCCTAATTTGATATTTCTAAAAAACTTTTCAAAATTAAAATGAAAAAATTAGTCACATGTGACTTATGAACTTCATTTAATACGTTCAAATGAGTCACATATGCTTTATTGGATTTTTTTAAAAATTATGTTTGGGGCATCATATGATTCATTTGATATTTAAAAAAAAAATTAGTCACATGTACGTTCAAACACATATGCCTTATTCGATTTTTTTAAAAATTATCTTTTGGAGTATCATATGCCTAATTTGATATTTCTAAAAAACTTTTCAAAATTAAAATGAAAAAATTAGTCACATGCGACTTATGAACTTCATTTAATACGTTCAAATGAGTCACATATGCTTTATTGGATTTTTTTAAAAATTATGTTTAAGGCATCATATGATTCATTTGATATTTAAAAAAAAAATTAGTCACATGTGACTAATGAACTTCATTTAGTACGTTCAAACACATATGCCTTATTCGATTTTTTTAAAAATTATCTTTTGGAGTATCATATGCCTAATTTGATATTTCTAAAAAACTTTTCAAAATTAAAATGAAAAAATTAGTCACATGTGACTTATGAACTTCATTTAATACGTTCAAATGAGTCACATATGCTTTATTGGATTTTTTTAAAAATTATGTTTGGGGCATCATATGATTCATTTGATATTTAAAAAAAAAATTAGTCACATGTGACTAATGAACTTCATTTAGTACGTTCAAACACATATGCCTTATTCGATTTTTTTAAAAATTATCTTTTGGAGTATCATATGCCTAATTTGATATTTCTAAAAAACTTTTCAAAATTAAAATGAAAAAATTAGTCACATGCGACTTATGAACTTCATTTAATACGTTCAAATGAGTCACATATGCTTTATTGGATTTTTTTAAAAATTATGTTTAAGGCATCATATGATTCATTTGATATTTAAAAAAAAATTAGTCACATGTGACTAATGAACTTCATTTAGTACGTTCAAATGAGTCACATATGCCTTATTGGATTTTTTCTAAATTATCATTTGGATCATCTTATGGCTCATTTGATCTTTATAAAAAGACTTTTCAAAATTGAAATAAAAAATGAGTCACATGTGATTTATGAACTTTATTTAATACGTTCGAATGAGTCACATATGCCTTATTGGATTTTAAAAAAAAATTATATTTTGGAGTATCATATGACTCATTTGATATTTCTAAAAAACTTTTCAAAATTAAAATCAAAAAATTAGTCACATGCGACTTATGAACTTCATTTAATACTTTCGAATGAAACACATATGCCTTATTCGATTTTTTTAAAAATTATCTTTTGGAGTATCATATGCCTAATTTGATATTTCTAAAAAACTTTTCAAAATTAAAATCAAAAAATTAGTCACATGCGACTTATGAACTTCATTGAATACTTTCGAATGAAACACATATGCCTTATTCGATTTTTTTAAAAATTATCTTTTGGAGTATCATATGCCTAATTTGATATTTCTAAAAAACTTTTCAAAATTAAAATGAAAAAATTAGTCACATGTGACTTATGAACTTCATTTAATACGTTCAAATGAGTCACATATGCTTTATTGGGTTTTTTTAAAAATTATGTTTGGGGCATCATATGATTCATTTGATATTTAAAAAAAAAATTAGTCACATGTGACTAATGAACTTCATTTAGTACGTTCAAATGAGTCACATATGCCTTATTGGATTTTTTCTAAATTATCATTTGGAGCATCTTATGACTCATTTGATCTTTATAAAAAGACTTTTCAAAATTGAAATAAAAAATGAGTCACATGTGATTTATGAACTTTATTTAATACGTTCGAATGAGTCACATATGTCTTATTGGATTTTTTTAAAAATTATGTTTGGGGCATCATATGATTCATTTGATATTTAAAAAAAAAATTAGTCACATGTGACTAATGAACTTCATTTAGTACGTTCGAATGAGTCACATATGTCTTATTGGATTTTTTTAAATAAGCTGTAAGAGTATCATATGACTTATTTGATCTTTCTAAAAAAAACTTTTCAAAATTTAAAACAAAAAATGACTCACATGTTACTTATAAACTTCATTTAATACTTTAGAATGAGTCATATGTGTCTTATTGTATCTTTTAAAAAATAAGCTTTTAGAAATCGAGAACGGAAATGAGTCCTGTGCGACGCATGCTGTCAATTGAGTGCTTTAACATGAGTCACATATGACGCTTTGGACAAGGAATTTCAGTTGCTTGAAATTAAAAGTATTGCCAGTACGCTTATGCTGAGAATCGAGAAATCGGCTACATTGAGACTAGTTTATGTCACACAAATAACTAAAAGTGTTAGGTGATCCAAACAGCCACTTATCAACGCGAAACTTCAGAAGCCTTAATTATTGGAGTTATTTCAGTGCAGTACAGTAGGAATTGCTGTGGGTCTAATATTCAACCACCGATGATAATTAAACAAATAAATAAAGAATTTTCAAGTCAAGTTAAGTTTAAGTCAAGGCTATTTAGGTCTTAAAAGTTGTAAATTATTACAGTGAAGATTGATGAGATATAAAACTTTATTTTAAGTTTTCTAAATTGAAATTCTTCAAAGTTTCAAAACCATGGCAGTCTCAGAAATCCTTTTTCTTATAAATAATTTTTTTAATAAGATTTAACTTATAATATTTTTCTTATGTTTGTCTCATTTCAGAGTTATATCAATTTGAATTTCAAAACTTGTGCAATTCTTTAAAGAGTTTAATCTTGAGAGTACAGTAATTATGAAACGCGCTTTATTTTCTAGAGCACCAACCAATTAAGACTTTTCATGTTCTCAGGAACCTCTGCAATACTGAGAATTTATAACAACTACGTATCTGTATATCAAATTTGTTTTCCTGCAGTGTCTGTTAAGCAACTATTTTTGCTGGTCGAGCAGTCTGCGACAAGTCATTAAAGCATTTGCCATGAACTACGAGTATGTCGATGGCATGCAACAGTTTGCACATACGAGTACATATATGCGGAAATATGTGTGTTCTTACATTCATTTACATGGTAGGTAGGTAGGCAAAATATCCGCGACCCTACAATAAGCTTTAGAAACCGTTTTGATACCATAAAAATTCGTCGAACCTACTGAGTTGTTGATAAACTTAAAGACGTTTGAATACCCACCCCATATTCTCCTAGTTTCTTTGGTAGTTTTGTTTTTGCAACTTCTGCTGTAATCTTAATGCGGAATGTCCACCGTTTCCGCATGCGTGCATATTGCTCAATAACCTGTGCAGACTGCTATGATTTTGTGAGTGCTCGTTCTGAACCTAGTTATGAGACTACTTGTCCTCTTTTCGCTATAGTCGAGACATATAGTTCTCGATATTGCACAGGCAGTGGTATTCTTCGACCTTAGTTGTGCTTCGTTCATGTAATACTTTTGGATGTTGTCCTTCGCTACGGCTAGGGTTTCACACATTTCTAAGCTGGTTACTCCGTCGTATTCCTCTGATAAGCTCATACGTGCTAGCTCATCAACCCTCGCTTTACCCTCGACTTCCCTATGACCCGTAACCCGAAAAATGCAGTCTTCAAAAGGGTCGGTTAAAGTAGCCAGAATTTGTCATGCCTTGCCTTCACAACTTTCGAACTAGTATATGGCACTGCTATTGCCTTATTGCTGCTTCGCTGTCAGAAGTGATCATTACTTTATCATTAATGTTGCTGCCTGTGAGGATTTGAATGCTGTTTTCAACTGCAGTCAAGACTCTATTCTATTATTTTCCACTTGGAATGATAAAAGGGATAACATCTGTTTTGGTATTGACTATTTGTTGTTAAGAATACACCAACACCCTGGGTCCTAGTGTAGTTTGTGCTGATACACAGAGTATATATTAGTTAATTTTAATCGAGTTTAAAATGGGATTCATAGCAGAAAGCGGTGCGGTGATGTGATTTAGTTCTTCCGTAGAGCTTCTATCACACTACAAATTCGTACATCAGCAGATCCGCTGGCCATTTAAGCTAAGCATTCGAAGTTAGGTGGATTGCAGTGCCTCGTAGTAGAACCGTTTTATCCGGGTTTAGCTTAGGGCCATATTTATGTCATATAAAAACTCAAATTCGAACCACATTTGTTTAGATATTCATATACATTCTAGATAATCTCACTTTCCTTATGAATCGCATACTCTCTCCAACCACTTAATGATCTCTTGAAAATTACTTACCTATCCATTAAATTCGGATTTCCATGTTTCCGCCAATAACTGTTATGTTGCGCTGATTGCGATTGTGTCAGTCGATTCGAACAACGGCTATAATTGTCGCGTGTTGGTGATCTAATACGCACCGAGGATGAAGACGAGTTACGTACGACGTTTCGATGACAGCTGTTGCGACAGTTGAACAAAGAGCTACCAAAGAAACAGCCAACACCACCACCACCATTTCCTCCACCTATACTAACGGCTTTGCTACCGCCATTGGTGTAATTTGTATTATTTGTATGCCGAAAACCATGCTGACGTTGCTTGTCACAGTCTTCATTGCCAGTGTTGCCAATATGATTATCCTTAACATTGTTGCCGCCACTATCATCGCTAAAATTACGATTACTGTCGCTGACACAATATTTGCTGTAGGTGTTGTGGCTATTATTACTACCTCGAAAGCTGTTGTTATGGTGAAGTTGCAATTGCTGCTGGCTGTGTTGCGGTCTTATCGTAAAACGCCCTCCCAACCTATGTAGAAAGGTGGATATACACTTAGTAAGTACATAACTGTTACTTTTATATCAAATTATTTGTTTTTCATGAAAGGAAATATTGCTTTTTTTTCATTATAATAAATGTGTATAGAAAAACTGGATCAGTGCATTATGGGATCTTAGGTCAAAGTGCTTCACAAATGTGTGGGCAATTCCTGAGTTGCTTATATTCTATCTTGGTACACTATTTTCAAAATCTGTTCAACATGATCTTATAAACAACAACTAAGGAAACGTTCGACGATCAAAAACTGTCATATTCATAAAAGAATTTTCATATGTATGTGTGTGAGATAGAAGTAAAATAAAATAAAATGAAATAAAAAAACGTTATAAAATAAAATAAAATAAAGTAATATATATTATATATATTATATATTATAATATGTAAAAATGAACAGACCATAGAACCAACAACAAAAATAAAATAAAATAAAATAAAATTAAAAAAATAAAATAAAATAAAACAAAACAAAATAAAACAAAATAAAACAAAATACAATAAAACAAAATAAAATAAAATAAAACAAAATACAATAAAATAAAATAAAATAAAATAAAATAAAATAAAATAAAATAAAATAAAATAAAATAAAATAAAATAAAATAAAATAAAATAAAATAAAATAAAATAAAATAAAATAAAATAAAATAAAATAAAATAAAATAAAATAAAACAAAATACAATAAAATAAAATAAAATAAAATAAAATAAAATAAAATAAAATAAAATAAAATAAAATGAAATAAAATATAATATAATAAAACAGAATAAAATGCAATAAAATAAAATAAACTTAACTGAAACAAACTAAAATAAAATAGAATAAAGTAAAATAAAATGGAATAGAGTAAAATAAAATAAAATAAAACAAAATAAAAAAAAATAAAACGAAAAAAAAGAAAAAAAGTAGATTTTAGCGCTGGTGCCGCTGTGTCTGGTTTCTTTCCCTCGAACTATCCTTTGGCTTTGCCTTTACCTTTTGCACTCTCTATTCAAACTTTCAACCATCTTATCCATATGATACCATTTTCTCCTTTCATCCCTCACTTTCTCTAAAAATTTCTCTACAGATATCTCTACCGTTCTGCGTATCTCTCTAGGTCTTCGGGCATTATGCTTCTTCTTCTTTCTCTATTTTTGCCTTTCTTGTTTATTCTTATCTTCGCTTCTTTATTGGAGAGAGGAACCTCGTATTTGACTTTATAATCCTACATTTGCTCTTATCTTTCTTTTTTCATTTATTAGAGACTACCATTCCTCTCACCATCCACCGTGTCTGCCCTAATTAAATTGAGATGTGACTTGTTTGCCAAATAAATTAGTTTGTGGAGATTTCGGTTCGTTAACAATATTTTCCATACATAACGACTTGATAAGGTCTATTAATATTTTTTTTTTACTCACCGTCGAAAAAGTTCACTCTCTGGATGCTCAGCGGCAAAACGTGCCTTCTTACGCAGCAGAGGTATGGTCAACGCATACGAAGTGAGCATTATTAGCATTGGAATATAGAAAGCAACAAGCGATCCAAAAACAAAAAAGGCGCGATTATTGATGACACAAATCTTTGGTGCTGGCATTATGTTGTGTTTGTTTACTAAGCCTGCAAAAAAATGACAGAGGAAAATATTAAATGTAATCTGACAGTTTTAGAATGGGAAGCAAAGAAAATGCTTGAACCAAATAAATTTATTTAAAACATTTATTTACCCAGTAGAAATAGGGATCATCATTTTATTAATCCCGGAGTACTCCCTTGCGAGTATATGACTACTCCCTATTACTCCCTATACTTCTGTGTATTACCATATAATTTTGTATACTCCCCTTTAACATTGCATGCCCTAGGAGGGCGAGTAATAGAAAAATTCCCTTTTACCTCCCAAAAAGCAATAATGGAGGTTTTGTTATTACTTTTTTAGGAATCGCAATCGAGTAAAGGGCCGTTTTGGAGAATTTTAGGAAACATCCCGGGACAGTATTAAGGGAGATATTTCATATTCCTCCTAAAAGATCAACAAAAGTTCTTTGTAGAAGCATGCCTCAATCCTTCTATGGAAGCAAATAAAGGAATGAAAGCAATGTAAATGCCTCAAATACCAGCATAAAGGAATAAATTATGGGAAATGGCGCAAGTAACATTCATATAAAAAAATTCAACAACCACAAATGGTATCGAATCTGAATTAAATATTAAAATTTCTACTACTGAAACTTTTTCTTTTGTTGACATTTTTTTTTTTTATTGACAGAGAAATTCGGCTTACTCAACAAGTTGTTAGCCTGGAGTAGAAGTTGGAGAAATCTCTACTTTCGCCCAGAAATATAAAGAAGAGAGTAATCTTTTAATAATAACTTAAGGCTGTCTCCCCTATTGCTCCAAGATTAGTATACTCGGAGCAGAGAATGTAGAAATTTCTATTATCGATCCGAAAGGATGTTAAGGGGAGTACTGTCTTATTAATCGCTTGGGGATATCTCTCCTTGACCTCCACAAATAGTAGCATAAGAGCAAAAAACGAAAATAATGTCTTCTATTGTTCCAAAAGGATGTCAAAGGGAGCAATCTCTTATTCATCGCTTGGGGAGATCTCGCTTCAAGTTCTACTGGGTAGTAACAAAATTTGACTATGCAATTCAGAAATTTTTAATTTTTGAGTGTAGTACATTATTATATTATTTAGATTTAGTATATGGGAATATTTACCCAAAACTGTAATTGAGCTTGAAACCATCATGGCCATCACCCAAACAATAGCAATTTTTATGCCAGCGAGTCGTTTAGTGGAACGATGTCGTGATCCCAGCGGATTTCTTATGCCTAAATAACGTCCAAGGCTAATGAAACACATATGGAGGATACTTGATGAGCAGGCCAACACATCGCAAGTGACATAGATGTTGCACCACACAAATCCGAGTGGCCAGTAACCTTCAAATAAAGAGCAGAGAGAGAGAAAAATCAAAGCTTAAAAAAATCAGCTAAAAAATAAATCATATGAAATGTGTAAACAACTGCAGGGTAAGTTAAAATTTGATGAAGCCATGTGCCGTATTCAAACTTAAAGGACGAAAATATGAAAAGAACAAAAAAATTAAAAAATTGAGGAGAGCACTGTCTGAAGGTTTCGCATCTTTCACAAATACCATTCACGATTTTAACTGCCCGATTCTTCTGTCTTTATAGAAAAAAAATTGTAACAGCTCGATATCTCACATTTGAGATATTTCAATAAGAGTTGATAAGAGTGCCAATAGAATCCAAAGCAACGGTTTTTAGAAATTATGTCGGTCTGTCTGTATATTTGTTTAAACATCACTCAAAATCTGCTAAATGGAATTGAATGAAACTTTCAGCCTTGAGTTAGTAGACCTATCAATTAAAGTTTACGATATCCCTGATTTCGATTACTCAACCGATTTCGTAGTTATCGCCTAGTATATGGACCATGGTGAACCAAAATCTGTTAGTAGAATATGGGTTTCAAACGAAAGTTGTTAATAAGTGCTGCAGTAATCGATGTGATTAAGTTTCATATCTCAACTAGTTTCGGAGATATAATGAGCAAAATCTAATTGAGGCTATTAAAAGTTCTAAGATGTAGCGAAGTGTGGCCGAGTTTTCTAGTATGTACCGATCCCATACCAAACTATATACACATATTGCTTAAACTAAGTGACTAGTTTGCGTTCGAATAGACGGACGGACATGGCTAAATCGACTCTGATTATCGTCGTGATCCTTTCGGTATACTTATTAGAGTATTTATCAGATATCTGTGCTTATTCTCATACTTACAAACATCGGACCAAAGTTATTATTATTCCATTTTATGCTCATAAAGGGTATACAAAATAATTACAGAAGTGCTTAAACCGGGCGAATATGCATTTATAAATGCGGGTTTTGCAATGCAAATAAAAGTACTTAGCAGAAAAAATGAAAATACCAAATTGACAAGAAATGGGGTCAATGCGTTGTATATAAGTGCAGGGTTTGTTGTTGTTTTCCACTGACTGCAGTGCATAAATAAAGAGATGCAACTGAACTATAAACACTTGAGTGAGGGCAAATAGTTCAAGTCAAAAGCTTAACCGATCGGAAAAATGTCAAAAAGAAAAAACTGTAGTAAGTAGTTTAGATTTTACGTTTTGGGCTGCGGGCTGTGGCTCAGTTGTGGACGCTAAATTTAAACGTATATTACGATCTGTACGAAAAAGAATTATTCACTCCACTTTCGTTTTATATTTAAAATCTAAGTTTTTCATCATACGTCTATGTATCTTATAAAATAAAAAAATGTTACAAAAACGAGTCATGAGTCATGCTCGAGTGAGTCAAATATGACTCATTGGACAGAAACCTTCAGGTGTTGCCAAATAATATGAAAAAATTAGTTTTTTGGAAATACCTTATATCAAAATTTATTCAAAAATTATTAATCAGCCATAAATACAATACCCTTTTTTTATTCAAAACAAGTCTGTAATGAGCATTGTTCCCATTATTTGGAGGTAAGCTGAGATTAGTACATTTTTGAACCAAAGCAGTAACCGAACGGAACGCTGTAGTGAATTTGGGGTAACGGTGGGCTTCTGTAGTCTGCCTTTAAACCGATGCCCACAAGGCAGCTATCGCTACTACAGCAACAACAACACTCAGCTTAGCAAAAGTTTGACTGATCTCAGCTTTGGAAGTGAAGTGAGTCTTATTTGATCATGTTGATCGGAATTCTGACCGGGGATGGTCCAATTGTTGTTCACCCGGTGCAACTCATAATGCCAGATTACCCTTTGTGTTGCAGTTGTATTTAGAAGGTGAAGGTGGAGTCGTCAAGCTTAGTCTTTTTCCAGAACTAAGTGAAGGTATTCGGTTGTCTGGGGGATTTGTAGCCTTAGCTTCACCTAACCAGCACAAAACGAGCGCTCAACTCAGCTGAGTTAGCGATACTTTTGGCAATTGATATCGGTTAATTTTATCGATATCTTTAAGCGATAGTTTAAGAACGATATTTATAGACATCGAGTTTTCCTAAATCTTTGAATTCTTGCAGAAAATCGGTAAGATCCCCATCTTCTTAACTAGGTAAATAGTTCTAAAAATAGGGGTTCGTCGTTCCCATTCTACTTTGTCTGGTTCTGGGATTTTAATCCACTCTTTAACGGAGTAAGGGAGGATGGCAGGTTTTTGCGATGGCCTCTTAATTGGGTTATATTATTTGCCGTTAAATGGGCTGTATCTTTTATTCTCCAAACGGACCATTGTATTGAGCTGAGTAATCTTTTATAAAATGAAAAAATGCTTTGTTCGGGTGCTCTAATCCTCAGTTGAAAAGTGGAAAAGTTATTAAATGCTGCTAGTATTCGGACGGAACTAGGCTATCTAAGAACACAGCCTTTCCGACCCATCCTAAATGCTCTAGAGCAGATACTTAAGCTGAATACGCTACTTTTTAGTCTTGCCTCCAATCGTTTGGCATTTCACTGAATTAAATCATGCTCCTGTGATAGGAAACTGATGCCGTGTGATATTGCTACCAATACTTTGGGTATCGAGGCTTTCATAGTATTAGGTATACTATGTTTTAGACAGATACTGGAAACGAGTCATCTGAATATTAAAATTGAGTAAATGAGCATTTTAAGGGCTTAGTTATGTAAAATGGCTCAATGCCGCAGCAACTGCGTTGCACTTTCAAAAAACTCGGGGAAAAATGAATCAACGAATAACTATTGATACACCAGGGCTTCCTAAAAATGTGGTCTTAAAAGAAACTTTTCAGCAGAATTTCTTGATCCTTTTCAGTTATAACTTATAGACTTTTTCTAAACTGCATATAAATCACTTTTTTGCAATGCCCTTACAAATCGTATTCCCCCGGAGATTGTCGCTATTTACTGGATAAATTGTTGTCATATTAGAAAAAGTACGATATGCTCTGCAAGCATCTGATATATTCTGCGTTAAAACTGGAAAGAGGAAGAAATAAGTAAAACAGCAAATAAACTTTTACCCTGCAAGTTGGTTGACTTAATTGAAAACTGAAATGAAATCGGTTTTTGCGGTCGATTGGGGCAGCAAATGAAGTGATGTTTCCCACTTTGTCTAACGTCCTTGCAGTTTAACATTTTCGTTTATCTCTTTGCTATTGGCTTAACTGTGGCTGCGCTGTCACTAAAATTGGAAACAGCAACTGAATTGGATAAAAGCTTTAGAACCTCGTTTTACTTTCGAATCACAAATTGTATACTAACTTGGCCATTAAGCATGTTTAATATTTTATAAGGTTCTTATAAAAAGATTGTGCTTTCTCAGATTGTTATCATTTAGACAATAAGTTGAAAATTGAAATGGGTTAATTTTGATTCATTTCGGCTGCATTGGGATATACAGAATTTTTCGGGATAACTTCTGCTATGAACAGCTTAGGACCAACCGGTCGCTTGAAGCTGAAAACTGACATCAGAAATTCTGATAAATATTTAAAAAAGAGAGTTTGAAGCGAAAAAAAGATATTTCAATCTCGCATCTATTATATACAGTTGTGTTCACAATAATAGTAGTGAAATTCTATTGAATATCGGTCAACGAAATAAGAAGAAGCTGCGTTTTTAAAAATTTTCATTTAAAATAAAGGGAACCCTACAACAGAAACCAAATAAAAAAAAAAGAAAAACCTATAAAAACTACAGGAGAGTTAGAGCTCGCTTAAAAGTTTTCCTGAATTTTCAGAATTTTTTTCGTAAAGAAAAATTAATTTTGTATGGAAGAAAATACTCAACACCCTCGACAAAAATATCTAAAAATTCAAGGCAATTTTTGAGGGAGGTCAGACTTGCACAAGAAATTTTGACAAAAAATTTGTAGATTTTGATGGTCAATTTTTCAAGTGTAATTAACTTTCCTGTATGAACTTTATGCAGACGGCAACATACTTCAGTGAATGAAAACACAGCAGCTTCGCTGGCTAGGCTACGTTGTGCCAATGAGCGAAGATGCGCCAGCCCAGAAGGTATTCTTATCGGCACCCGCCGATGGGAAGAGGGGACCACCACTACGATGGAAGGATCAAGTGGAGACCAATTTGCGATCCCGCGGTGTTTCCAATTGGCGCCAGTTGGCGCAACGAAGAAACGACTGGCGAGCTATGTTGGACGGTCAAAATCGCCCAGGCGGTTAGATGACCGTTTAAAGAGAGGAAGAATTAACTTTTCTGGACCTTGTGCAAACCTTGAAATTCCTCTTTATGTGGTTTCAGCTTTGGAATTTGCTATATTTTAAATAAAAATTATTAAAATCACAGCTTTTTTTTATTTTGTCGAACGATATTAATTTTAGTTTGTAACGACAGCCTTGCACCACACTGGCAGCATACCACAATGTTAGCTAAGTATCTAACATAGATGTAGTGCAGCAGGGCTTCATCAACATTGCTTGTGTTCCAGCTGTAGATAGCATTGATGATTGCTGTTAACAACATACACTGTAACAGAGGCGATGTTGCTGAACGCCTAGCAACATTATATCTATGTTAGAAAGAAAGGACGATAGTATCTTGTTGTGCGAGTGTATGAGTATATCAGTGTGAATGCAGTAAAAAAAAAAAAAAAACAAAAAAAAAACGAATATGTAGATTGTGTGCCTGTGTAAAATGTTGCCCAAATAGGTAGCTTTCCCTTCCACGGCGGAAGGTATAAAAGGGAGTCGAAGTAGGCAACGGGCCAAAGTTGCGTTAAAACTGTGCCCACAAGTAAGCCAAAATTAAGACAAGTGTTTTTTTTTTTTTTGAATATCTAAAAGTCTCTTAGTGAAGTGCGCGAAGTTTTAAGCCGTGTGTGAAGCACTAGACCGCCGAAAAGTTGTAACGATTCGCGGTAAGAAGTCCAAATTAGGAGGAACACACGAAGGAACGCACCACACAAAAATTGTAGTCCGGCCAAACACCTTTAAAATCCCGGTAAGTTGATCCCTTATCCACCAAACGTCCCCTGGCATGCTGTAAGGCGAGATTGGTTTTTTTGATGACCAATCTCACTGGCAAGCCAAACAGTGAAATTGCACCCACGTAGGCGCATATGCACACAGACATGTGTGGGTATGTGCACCTATGGTTGTGCAAACAAAGAGAAATATACATGTAACTATGCTTCCCCCTTTCCCTGCCTAATAAACCCCCCACCTACAACTTGAAGTGCTTACAGAGATGTTTTTATGTTTATCTGAATACAGGTCGTCTTGCCACCGGGAAAACCCCTGGGCACAGGATTTTGGCGGCGCAACGCCCAGATACCTAACCTAAAGAGGTTAGAAACAATCACCAGCCAACTGTACAACAACAGCAAGGTAACACCGAAAACTTGCACTACATTTAACAACACAACAACACGTCACACGGTACAGCAACAACAATAGAGACACTGAACACTTTCACTGCGGTTAACGCCACAACAACCATTCCCACGCCATAAAAACAACATCGACACCAGCAGCAACAACAACTACATAGAAGCTGGTCAAAGGCAGCTATGACCTTATCCTACTACCAGTTTAACAGCAACAACAACATCATCAACTTAACACAACAACCACATCATCAATATAACACCACCGGATCTATCAGAGGAACTACATGTACACGGAGATCGGGACCCAATGAGCCATCACAATTTGAATTTTGCATTATTCCATATTGTTAATTTGATCATTCTGCTTTGAACACAATTTTGTTTTACATTCGTATATATAAGTAAGGGTTGTAAGAAACTGGTTAAATGAGGGGATTTGAGCATTAGAGGCACATTGGATTGCGTGCATTTCAAGTTTGAAGTTCAACTAATTCTGGTGGAAGGGTTAGTTTGCGATTTTTTTTTTATTCTATTAATTTCTTCTTGTCAACTTATAACATTATTTACCGATTTTTTTTTTGGTTGTTTTCCATCTACTTAAAGAACTTTTTCATTTCATTTTCCACTTAACATTTCTTTATTAGGTTTTGCATTCTTGCTTTACCTTTACCATTTTATTTACGAGTTCGATGTTTTGTTGTTGCACAATTTAGTGCATCGCGGCCAACTTTTTCACCATATCACCCACGTTTTTTTTTTTGATAGCCTAAACTTTTCTTTGGCTTCTTTTTGCAACCTAGGGAGCTGTTAAATTATTATCGGGTTGTACCTACACCTGTCGCCTCCACCGTGTCCTGAGTAGAAATCCACTTCCTGGAGATGTGAACTTTTCGAAGTTCTGCTGCATGTTTTTAGTTTCTAATTTTTTTACGATACGGGGGTTTTCAGTCCATGTGCATCCGAGGCGGTAGTATAGTGCACTGAAATACTAGCTTGGAAGCCAAGATCACTAGCGAGTGATCTGGCTGAGCATTAGAGAGCGATCATTGTGCGCATGATCGAGCATAGGTGTATGAGCATATATGCATTTGAGTTTTCTTTTCAGCACAGGTACTCGACGGTGGCGCCATTGGATTGAGTGACTGGGTAAGTGAAGATTAATTACTCCAATTTGATACATGTATATATGCCCGTATGTATGTACGTATATTGAGCACGTAATCCCGCTCTGCTCCCAAGGCAGAAAAAGCGATTAGTGACAAAAAAAAAAAGAGGTACGAAGGAATATGCGTACATACATAACTACTCCTAGAAACATACAATCACACGCACATAAGCACACAACTCTCAATTTTTTTTATTCAACATTTGTTTGCAATTTTTTTATCATACATAACTGCACCGGAATTGAAATCTGGGTCAGTGGGACAGCGAACAGCTGATCGTAGGAGCATTGACCGCTACATTAGGCGGTGATAGAATTTTATTCGTTGCATATTTTTCTTCCAGATTTTTGTGAAATTTTAATACCTTTAAATACACACAAGTATCCGAATTAGTTTTGCACATCTGTATTAGTCTATAAGTTGCTTTTTTTTTATCTTTTCCTCTCTATACTTTACGATTTTTTTCTGCATTTTTTTCTTTGATTCAATAATCAATTAGATACATATCTATATATACATATATAAGCACATTCAAACAAACACATATACCTACCCATCTAAGGAAAAGTTGAAATTATTTGTATTTCTGAAGTTTAGGCTAGTCTAACCGATATTAGGAATAAGATATTGATTAGTTATTAAATAAAATCGTAATGGATAGTTGAAACGCGTATTTTGTTTGCTAAGATGCAGGGCTGAATACTTAGTTTTGGTGTGGGTGCTGCGCTTGTGCGCGCACGGTTACGTGAAGGTGAGTATTAGGGAAAATGACTAAATGACCGACTGATAGACTTGTGTCAGGATTGGGGGCACTGTAAGTTAATAGGAGTCAGCACAGTGCCCATGGTGTCGCGCAAGTTGCGTGGAAGGGGGTGGGAAGACTCCACCTGACAGGACAGGCCTCACCTTTACCTTCATATATTTTCTCTTTAGCGATTTCCCCCCCTTTCTTTATGCTTTCTGTCTTTTTACCTATGCCCTTCTCACTTTTCAATCACATGCAGGTATGAACCCTATATATTTGTTCTTGTGGCTGTAGGTGAGGGTGGTGGAAAGTACCCCGCCCCACGCTGACGAGCTAGCCTGGGATGCAAGCATACCTGCTTGCCACCACTCCGCACCCAACAAACTGCCAGCTACATAACAATGGCGCCCAACGTTTATATAGCCCACTTAGTTTAATTTCATTTCCTTACCACTTTTTTTATAAATTTTTTTTTTGTCTTTCATTACTTTAGTCATTGCCTTACTTTTTGCCTTTCTTTGTTTTCTTAATTTTTCTCTCTTACTTACCTATAGTTACTTTCATTTCCTTCTGTTGACTTTGGACAGGGACCGTCATGATGGCAACGCCACTGGGATTTATCCTGGCGGCTTGTGGCATCATGACAAAAGAGTAGGAAGAAGCCGAGTGACCATACCAGGGTTCCCTGTTGGGATTTTAATCCGAGCAGGTGGTACTTGGTATGGCAACTAGCTAGATACGGACATTAGGTAGGAGATCGTGACGATCTGGTCAAGCTACCTTACTGATGACCCAGCATTATCGGTAAGTGAGGTTTGCACCAAGTCGCCACGATGAGAGTAGGGAGGTGTGGCACCCACACTTCGTGATCCGTCACCAGGCGTGTTGTGCCACACCTAAAGGACCGTACGAAGACCGAAAATGGACACGACGATGGTTAGATACGGACGTATCGCCTTCACATAACCTTCGCCAAGGCAGCACCACATACACCAATATAAATACATATATAAACTAAATTAGTTTTTTTTTTTCAGCCAAAGTGTTGAAATTTTTTTTTTACAGTACAAACCATATTTTTGTTTGATCAGCGTTTTCCGCGGATATCATAGTTATCATAAAGATTTTTTTTTCATTTCGAACATTGAATTATCCCGTTTTTTTTTTTCATAATCTTTATTTTTTTTTATAACTAAACCTACTTTTTAAATCAATTTTTTTCATACTTTTTGGTTGTGGTTATTAACTAATTAGCATAGGTCTTTTTGGGTATTAGGACGAGTTAGTTCCTACTCGACTAATTGAGGGTTATATATATACATGCATATTTAAACCTACACTATACACATCTACAGAAATACACACAAATATCTACATACATATTATATTACTATACACAACTTATAATCTAATAAACATTTGAATTTTGATATATAAATACTTAACGTGTGAATTCAATCTTTGTTCGACATGTAATATTAAACCCGGAAATCGGGCATTATTTCCTTTTTTTTGAGTTTTTGGGGAAAAATTTTTTCTATACTTTCGCGTGTAAGACGTATTTTTATACTTGTTTCACACGCAATTTTTTCTCTATCTATAATTGAATTACTACCATAATTTAAATAATTTCCTTGAAGTAGGATCTTTGCGGGAAATACACCCGGATGTCAACTTTTATCCATTAGATTGGACCTTTGGTTTTAATACTAGATACGTTAGGGTGCGTTGCACAAGCGAATCCTTTATTAATCATATTTTTGGTTTTCACTAGTTGTTTCGTTTTGCTAAAGCTTTGGTGGTTAGTGAATGTCTGCCAAAGACAAGGGGACAGATAAAGATTTGGAGAACAGGGTTTCTGGTGGTTTAGGGGTGCTGAGTACCAATAGACCGGTTACGCGTAGCCAATCGAGGGCTATCGAAAGAAGGGAGTTCGAAAACTTGGTAGTTGGGTCTGTGTTCGACCAGATCGACACAGGGATTCCGCGGCCAGCCGCCTTTGTCCCGACTGCATACTTCGACAGGTGCCAGTCCCGGATTTTTGCGTCCATTGACCCCGAACGCATCCAGAGGGTAACGTTCGCGAGCGGACTGTCATTCGACGAATCCAATAATAGTTTGAATTTTTCACAAAAGATCGATCTCTTGTGTCAAATGTCCAACACTGAGGAGGTGGGTGCAGTGGGAGGCGAGATTGCACCGGGGGGACCACAACAAACCATTTCGGGTCCCAGCGTTGGAAATCCGCCTGCTACTGAGACTGCCAACCCAATGCCGAACGTAGAGCAACTGAGCCGAATGATGGCGATGATGGTGCAGCAGCAAGACATGGTGTCTCAGATAGCGACGGAAGTAAGGACCATTAAAACCAGCGTTGGGAACCTTAGCGGTCGCGTGACTGAAATGGAGACCACCGGGCACCCCATGGGCAATCAACCGGCCGGAGCATCCACACCAGAACGCCAAGCTGGCGGAACCACTGGTCGTGCCAGTGGAACATCTTCTAATCGGGCCTCGGTGGGGACACAAGACACAAGAGACCCGAATGCACCTCCAAGGTGGAAGAAGTTAGATTTGGAGAAGTGGCACATTAAATTCGACGGTACCAATAAAGGGATGAGCGTCGAAAGTTTCATTTTTCGGGTTGAAAGAATGAGGGAACAACACAATATCTCCCACTTCCAGCTTTTCACGGACTTTCATTGTCTGGTTTCCGGCGGTGCCTTGAGGTGGTATTGGCAGATACTCGAGGATCATTCCGAAGATCCCGATTTTGGGTACTTCGGACTGAAAGCCGAGCTGCTGAGCCACTTTAAGACCGCCGAGTCCGACTATGAAATCATCCGTGAAATGATGGAACGGAAGCAGCAACCCGGCGAAACTTTCGACGACTTCTACGGGGCGATACATGATATGACATTCCGTTTGCGGACGCGAATCCCGGAGAAGGAGCTGGTTGGCATAGTCAGGGGAAATCTCAAACCGTACCTGGCCAACTTGACCTTCGCCTTGAAAATGGACACTCTGGCGGAGCTCAAGACTGAGTGCAGGAGAGCCGAAAAACTGATAAGAGAAAATAAAAGTAAGAGTAGGGCCGTAAACGAAATAGGTTTTGAGAAGTACCATCAGCCGGAAAAGTCAGAAGAGATTAAGATTGAAGCCTTTAATAGGAAACCCCAACCCCAATCCCAGATCCAGACCCAAACCCCGACAAATACCAATGTCCCAAACGTGTCCGTTAGTCCAAATATGTCTAAGTCCACGTTAAACTCCTTTTGTGCGTCACCGTTCCATTTTATGTTGTGCTTTTCGTGTGGCATGCCGGTGGATTTCTTTGAGAAAAACCCGGCAGAAGCACAAAAGCCAAATAAATGTTCGTCCCAGTTCCATAGTATGTTTTGTTTTGCCTGTGGTAGTAATACGTCCTTCTGTGTTTTTAAACCCAACAAGGGAAACATGAAGCTGGCGGAGATAACCGGGGGCTCCAGCCAGGAAACACACAACCCGGCCACACGGAAACAAGAATTTTAAAAAGGGTAGAAAAGGAGGCCGCGGTTGTGAAGCGAGTAGAAGTAGGGGAGAAGCGACAATTAAAGAGCTTACACCAAAGAAAAATAGAATATGAGGAGGCAAGGCGTCGAATCTTCGGTGAAGCGATAGAGATGAAAAAGAAGAATAGTAGAAATTTTGAAAAGATAAAGAAAATGAGGGAAAAGCTTAAGTATTTCAAAAGATTAAAAAACAAGATAGTTGCAACAATAGTGACTGTCAAAGGTGACAATCGGTTTTTCGCCAAAACCGAAATAGGAGGTCACGAGGTCCTGGCTCTTCTGGACTCAGGGGCGAGTGCCTGCTGTTTAGGGAAAGGCTCAGCGGCACTCCTGCGCGGTAGAGAGGCCTTGATTATGCCAATCAAGGGTCAAAATATCCGGACGGCAAACGGGGAGGAAACCGCCGTGGTAGGGGTGATAAAGTTACCTGTTTTGTGGGATAATGCCACAAAAGAATTAGAGTTTTTAATAGTACCTGATTTACAACAAGAGGTGTACTTAGGAGTCGATTTTTGGCAGGAGTTTGGAATGAATGTTGTGAGTAAGGGTATGAATGTTTGTGACAATGTTGCTAGTGTGGCGGAACTCGTTCCCGCTGAGGGTGACATGTCTTTCGACGCCGTTCAACATACGTTGACAACCGAGGAAAATTACGCTTTGGAGCGCGTAAAAGCCCAATTCCCGTCCTTCGCGGTACTAGGGTTAGGCCGAACGGACAAGGAAGAGCATGTCATCGAGGTTGTCGACGAGAATCTGCCAGTGAAGCAACGTCATTATCCAATTTCGCCTGCAATCCAAAAACTTATTTACGCAGAGTTGGACCGTATGCTGAGCATGGGCGTGATCGAGGAGTCCAACAGCAGCTGGAATTCACCAGTTTCACTGGTGATCAAAGGAACAAAAAACCGATTATGTTTGGACGCACGAAAAGTGAACGAAAGGACGATTAAGGACGCATACCCCTTACCCCACATTGATGGAATCCTAAGTAGACTGCAAAATACAAGATACATCTCTGCGATAGATTTGAAGGACGCTTTCTGGCAGATTCCTCTCGATCCTAAGTCACGCGAGAAGACAGCCTTCACTGTCCCAGGCCGACCCCTATACCACTTTACTGTGATGCCTTTCGGGTTGTGCAATGCAGCACAACGAATGTGTCGTCTTATGGACAAGGTCATTCCGGCCGCTTTACGTGAGTGTGTATTTGTCTATCTTGATGATTTGTTAGTTTGTTCTATAGATTTCGAGTCACATATGTGTTTGTTGGAAAAGGTCGCTCGGTGTCTTAGGGAAGCTAGGTTAACGATAAATGTAGAAAAAAGCAAGTTTTGTTATAAAGAGGTGCGATATCTTGGGTACGTAGTCGGGGATGGTTGCATTAGGACAGATGCCAATAAGGTTGCAGCCGTGAGGGACTTTCCTACACCCAAAACCCCGAAGCAACTACGACGGTTCCTGGGCATGGCGGGCTGGTACCGACGCTTCATACAGGACTATGCGACTATTGCAGCTCCGCTGCACGACTGCCTCAAGAAAGACACGATTAAGAAATTTACGATGACGGACGAGGCCATGAAATCTTTTGAAAAGCTCAAACAGAGCTTGATTTCAGCGCCAGTACTTACGCACCCGGACTTTACTAGACGTTTTTATATACAATGTGACGCATCGACCGACGGAGTGGGCGGGGTTTTATTCCAACTGCACGATGACCAGAACGAAAGACCTATTGCCTACGTGTCGGCAAAACTGAACAAAGCACAGAAAAACTACAGTATCACGGAACTAGAGTGCTACGCTGCCGTAGTAAGCGTAAAGCGTTTTCGACCATATGTGGAGGGAACACCGTTCACCATCATTACGGATCATGCTAGCCTCAAATGGCTTATGAATCAGAAAGATCTGTCAGGGAGATTAGCCAGATGGAGTTTGAAACTCCAAGCCTATGATTTTAATATCGAGCATAGAAAAGGTGCGCAGAATGTGGTTCCCGACACACTGTCACGGATGCATATGGACGAAATACTGACGAATGACCGTGCGATGGACATATGCCTCGAGTCACCGTACTTTGAGTCGGAGGAGTACAAAGAGCTTCGAAAAACGGTGACCGAAAATCAAGAAAAGCTCCCCGACCTATGTCTATCGGACGGTTATGTTTACAAACGGACGCAATTTGACAGGGGGGACGATCTTCTAGCGGACCAGACCTGGAAGCTTTGGGTTCCGTCGGGGTTGCGACCGGGGCTAGTGGAAATATCTCACGGCTCACCGTCTGCCGGCCATGGTGGAATACATAAAACCCTGTCCCGACTACGGCAAAAATATTATTGGCCAGGCATGGTATCCGATGTGTGCGCACATGTCAAAGATTGCGAAATCTGCAAAATAAACAAGACACAAAATATATTTAAACAACCATTAATGGGAAAGCAAAAGCTCACCGAACGACCTTTCCAACGTTTGTTCATTGATTTTATGGGTCCTTATCCTCGTAGTAGTGACGGTAATGTGTACGTCTTTGTGTGTTTAGATCACTTTACGAAATTTGTATTTTTAGAACCCATGAGAAAGGCAACTTCAGCTGCGGTAATAAAGTTTTTGGAAAGAGATGTTTTCCACATATTCGGTGTGCCCGAATATGTCCATTCAGATAATGGAAAACAGTTCGTATCTGAAATTTTCAATAGCTTTTTAGAGAAGTACGGCACAAAACACATAAAAACGGCATTTTATTCGCCTCAGGGTAACGCTGCGGAGAGGGTTAATCGATCTGTGTTGCAGATCGTCCGATCCTTTATAAAGGACAACCAGAAAAACTGGGATAAATACGTAACTGATGCCGCATTTGCCCTCCGCAGCGTTGCACACTCAGCCATCAACATGTCGCCGTACTATGCCACTTTCGGTATGCCTATGATACAGCATGCTGCATCGTATGAGCTATACCGAAAGTTGGGCGCACTTAAAGATATGGACATAGAAATAGATACAAACTGTGATAAGTTGCAACTACTAAGAGATAAAATCATGAAAGAGCTGAAGTTGGCTCATGAAAAAAGTAAAAAGGTTTACGATACTAGAAGTAGGGATGTTAAGTTTCAAATTGGACAAGTGGTATATCGCCGAAATTTTAAACAGAGCTCGCAAATTGATAATTATAACGCCAAGTTAGCACCTAAACAAGTAAAGTGCATAGTCCTCAATGTCATAGGAAATTCTATGTACGAACTTGGCGATAGCAGTGGGAAAAAGATCGGCGTATACCACGCTAAGGATATTTTTGCAAAGTAGATACATGTTTTTTGTAGTGCTAGCCCTAATGTTTCATGTTTCACATTTGTGTTTATGCTTTCATATATATGTGTTTATCATAGCGTATTTATGTTGTTAATTGTTTATTTATTGACGCGTGTAATTATTAAAATCTTTATTTATTTTTTTATTCATTTATTAACTGACGTATGAATTTACTTATTCGATTATTTTTGTAATTATATCTATTTATTTATGTATTTATTTATTTATTTATTTTTTTTTTATTTATTTATTTATTTATTTATTTATTCTTATTTATTTATTGACTTGACTAATACTTACACTGTGATATTTTACTCCACTATTTTTAGCTTCCTATCTGTGATATTTTTTTTTATTAACCTTTAAGATACTTAGAGTATCTGCATCCCCCGTGATTTAGTGTGAGTAGTATATAAGAGTAGAAATAGTCCTGTGAAATAGATTGTAGTTAACATGAACGTGTATTAACTGAAGTAAGCCCGGCATTGAGTCGTGGGTCGAGGCCACACATTGGACGCTGGAAATTTTGAGTGACCGGCTGCGTTGAAATTTTCTTTTACGCACACGCTCCATAGTGCAGGCACTATCGGCGGTTGCGAGCCTGTAACGACAGCCTTGCACCACACTGGCAGCATACCACAATGTTAGCTAAGTATCTAACATAGATGTAGTGCAGCAGGGCTTCATCAACATTGCTTGTGTTCCAGCTGTAGATAGCATTGATGATTGCTGTTAACAACATACACTGTAACAGAGGCGATGTTGCTGAACGCCTAGCAACATTATATCTATGTTAGAAAGAAAGGACGATAGTATCTTGTTGTGCGAGTGTATGAGTATATCAGTGTGAATGCAGTAAAAAAAAAAAAAAACAAAAAAAAAACGAATATGTTGATTGTGTGCCTGTGTAAAATGTTGCCCAAATAGGTAGCTTTCCCTTCCACGGCGGAAGGTATAAAAGGGAGTCGAAGTAGGCAACGGGCCAAAGTTGCGTTAAAACTGTGCCCACAAGTAAGCCAAAATTAAGACAAGTGTTTTTTTTTTTTTTGAATATCTAAAAGTCTCTTAGTGAAGTGCGCGAAGTTTTAAGCCGTGTGTGAAGCACTAGACCGCCGAAAAGTTGTAACGATTCGCGGTAAGAAGTCCAAATTAGGAGGAACACACGAAGGAACGCACCACACAAAAATTGTAGTCCGGCCAAACACCTTTAAAATCCCGGTAAGTTGATCCCTTATCCACCAAACGTCCCCTGGCATGCTGTAAGGCGAGATTGGTTTTTTTGATGACCAATCTCACTGGCAAGCCAAACAGTGAAATTGCACCCACGTAGGCGCATATGCACACAGACATGTGTGGGTATGTGCACCTATGGTTGTGCAAACAAAGAGAAATATACATGTAACTATGCTTCCCCCTTTCCCTGCCTAATAAACCCCCCACCTACAACTTGAAGTGCTTACAGAGATGTTTTTATGTTTATCTGAATACAGGTCGTCTTGCCACCGGGAAAACCCCTGGGCACAGGATTTTGGCGGCGCAACGCCCAGATACCTAACCTAAAGAGGTTAGAAACAATCACCAGCCAACTGTACAACAACAGCAAGGTAACACCGAAAACTTGCACTACATTTAACAACACAACAACACGTCACACGGTACAGCAACAACAATAGAGACACTGAACACTTTCACTGCGGTTAACGCCACAACAACCATTCCCACGCCATAAAAACAACATCGACACCAGCAGCAACAACAACTACATAGAAGCTGGTCAAAGGCAGCTATGACCTTATCCTACTACCAGTTTAACACATATGTAGCTGGCAGTTTGTTGGGTGCGGAGTGGTGGCAAGCAGGTATGCTTGCATCCCAGGCTAGCTCGTCAGCGTGGGGCGGGGTACTTTCCACCACCCTCACCTACAGCCACAAGAACAAATATATAGGGTTCATACCTGCATGTGATTGAAAAGTGAGAAGGGCATAGGTAAAAAGACAGAAAGCATAAAGAAAGGGGGGGAAATCGCTAAAGAGAAAATATATGAAGGTAAAGGTGAGGCCTGTCCTGTCAGGTGGAGTCTTCCCACCCCCTTCCACGCAACTTGCGCGACACCATGGGCACTGTGCTGACTCCTATTAACTTACAGTGCCCCCAATCCTGACACAAGTCTATCAGTCGGTCATTTAGTCATTTTCCCTAATACTCACCTTCACGTAACCGTGCGCGCACAAGCGCAGCACCCACACCAAAACTAAGTATTCAGCCCTGCATCTTAGCAAACAAAATACGCGTTTCAACTATCCATTACGATTTTATTTAATAACTAATCAATATCTTATTCCTAATATCGGTTAGACTAGCCTAAACTTCAGAAATACAAATAATTTCAACTTTTCCTTAGATGGGTAGGTATATGTGTTTGTTTGAATGTGCTTATATATGTATATATAGATATGTATCTAATTGATTATTGAATCAAAGAAAAAAATGCAGAAAAAAATCGTAAAGTATAGAGAGGAAAAGATAAAAAAAAAGCAACTTATAGACTAATACAGATGTGCAAAACTAATTCGGATACTTGTGTGTATTTAAAGGTATTAAAATTTCACAAAAATCTGGAAGAAAAATATGCAACGAATAAAATTCTATCACCGCCTAATGTAGCGGTCAATGCTCCTACGATCAGCTGTTCGCTGTCCCACTGACCCAGATTTCAATTCCGGTGCAGTTATGTATGATAAAAAAATTGCAAACAAATGTTGAATAAAAAAAATTGAGAGTTGTGTGCTTATGTGCGTGTGATTGTATGTTTCTAGGAGTAGTTATGTATGTACGCATATTCCTTCGTACCTCTTTTTTTTTTTGTCACTAATCGCTTTTTCTGCCTTGGGAGCAGAGCGGGATTACGTGCTCAATATACGTACATACATACGGGCATATATACATGTATCAAATTGGAGTAATTAATCTTCACTTACCCAGTCACTCAATCCAATGGCGCCACCGTCGAGTACCTGTGCTGAAAAGAAAACTCAAATGCATATATGCTCATACACCTATGCTCGATCATGCGCACAATGATCGCTCTCTAATGCTCAGCCAGATCACTCGCTAGTGATCTTGGCTTCCAAGCTAGTATTTCAGTGCACTATACTACCGCCTCGGATGCACATGGACTGAAAACCCCCGTATCGTAAAAAAATTAGAAACTAAAAACATGCAGCAGAACTTCGAAAAGTTCACATCTCCAGGAAGTGGATTTCTACTCAGGACACGGTGGAGGCGACAGGTGTAGGTACAACCCGATAATAATTTAACAGCTCCCTAGGTTGCAAAAAGAAGCCAAAGAAAAGTTTAGGCTATCAAAAAAAAAAACGTGGGTGATATGGTGAAAAAGTTGGCCGCGATGCACTAAATTGTGCAACAACAAAACATCGAACTCGTAAATAAAATGGTAAAGGTAAAGCAAGAATGCAAAACCTAATAAAGAAATGTTAAGTGGAAAATGAAATGAAAAAGTTCTTTAAGTAGATGGAAAACAACCAAAAAAAAAATCGGTAAATAATGTTATAAGTTGACAAGAAGAAATTAATAGAATAAAAAAAAAATCGCAAACTAACCCTTCCACCAGAATTAGTTGAACTTCAAACTTGAAATGCACGCAATCCAATGTGCCTCTAATGCTCAAATCCCCTCATTTAACCAGTTTCTTACAACCCTTACTTATATATACGAATGTAAAACAAAATTGTGTTCAAAGCAGAATGATCAAATTAACAATATGGAATAATGCAAAATTCAAATTGTGATGGCTCATTGGGTCCCGATCTCCGTGTACATGTAGTTCCTCTGATAGATCCGGTGGTGTTATATTGATGATGTGGTTGTTGTGTTAAGTTGATGATGTTGTTGTTGCTGTTAAACTGGTAGTAGGATAAGGTCATAGCTGCCTTTGACCAGCTTCTATGTAGTTGTTGTTGCTGCTGGTGTCGATGTTGTTTTTATGGCGTGGGAATGGTTGTTGTGGCGTTAACCGCAGTGAAAGTGTTCAGTGTCTCTATTGTTGTTGCTGTACCGTGTGACGTGTTGTTGTGTTGTTAAATGTAGTGCAAGTTTTCGGTGTTACCTTGCTGTTGTTGTACAGTTGGCTGGTGATTGTTTCTAACCTCTTTAGGTTAGGTATCTGGGCGTTGCGCCGCCAAAATCCTGTGCCCAGGGGTTTTCCCGGTGGCAAGACGACCGGGATTTTAAAGGTGTTTGGCCGGACTACAATTTTTGTGTGGTGCGTTCCTTCGTGTGTTCCTCCTAATTTGGACTTCTTACCGCGAATCGTTACAACTTTTCGGCGGTCTAGTGCTTCACACACGGCTTAAAACTTCGCGCACTTCACTAAGAGACTTTTAGATATTCAAAAAAAAAAAAAACACTTGTCTTAATTTTGGCTTACTTGTGGGCACAGTTTTAACGCAACTTTGGCCCGTTGCCTACTTCGACTCCCTTTTATACCTTCCGCCGTGGAAGGGAAAGCTACCTATTTGGGCAACATTTTACACAGGCACACAATCAACATATTCGTTTTTTTTTTGTTTTTTTTTTTTTTACTGCATTCACACTGATATACTCATACACTCGCACAACAAGATACTATCGTCCTTTCTTTCTAACATAGATATAATGTTGCTAGGCGTTCAGCAACATCGCCTCTGTTACAGTGTATGTTGTTAACAGCAATCATCAATGCTATCTACAGCTGGAACACAAGCAATGTTGATGAAGCCCTGCTGCACTACATCTATGTTAGATACTTAGCTAACATTGTGGTATGCTGCCAGTGTGGTGCAAGGCTGTCGTTATATCAAACACAGCTGTACATATTTAATCGACGCCCATAAAAATGTTACTTATAATAACAAAATGTTAAATACAAATTATGTTTTATTGCGATTACTTTTTAAAAAGGGATTTTCTTTTTTCTACAAACACACAAATTTTGGGATGTAGAACTGATTGTTATTTTTACCCAACAAACATATCTGTAAAGAACACTTGCTGTAAAAAGCGATATATAAGCGTTTCAAGTATTATTTTATTTAAGTTTATAAAAACTGAAATAACCGCTTTTTATCTATTATAACAACTTTCAAGTCCAAAATAATTATATTTCAATATATTCATTTTGAGTCTTAGGACATTATTACTTTGCTATAAAAAAATTAAATGTCCTCATAAAAATTATAGAGACTTTAAAAAGCGCTCCAGAGAGCGAATGAAGAAGTCAAGAAAAAAATAAAAATGCACGTGTATCGACGATTTTCGTGTACACGTCAGAATTTTTTTTTTTTAGTGTGCGACTATTGCTATAGAAATTTATGCAAGTTTACTGATGGAAGGTTAACAATAAAGTACGCTGTACCAAAAATTTGGCTAAAACGTACGGAGCACTGCGCGAAAAAAAAAAAAAAGAAAAAAAAAAATTCTGACGTGTACATGAAAACCGCCTATACACGGGTATTTTTATTTTTGCTCCCCTTTCCGAGAAAGTATATTTGGTTCATAGGACAGAACTAAAGCTCGGTTTTGTAACGCAGTGTAATTGTTTGGGCTGCAAATTCCGTGATTTTATTATTTTGGATATTTGATTTTTGTAATTCATTTAAAATTAAAAAAATAAAATGCAGATATTTACGAAAGATCTAAAAAAATACTTTTTTTATGTTTCAAATTTTTTCATTAAAAATAGTAGCACATGAGAATGGCCACCAAAAGTCAAAGTAATGACTATAAAAATTGTAAAAAATTTGTTAACCTTTTTAAATGTATGATTGAATATAGGAATTTATTTTATGTATTGCTATGCCAAACCAAAAGAATATAAATATTGTTCAATTAGAGATTTAGAAAAATATTTTGTAACAAACTTGTTTAATGTTTATTTCAGCAGCATTTTCAAACATTTTCTTAACGGTGACCTTGCTTGTTGGGTATGCTTGTTTCTTGAAGTAAAATTTGATTTTTTGTATAAGAAAATTTAAAAAGCTTTGTTAATATCTTAGGGTACCCAAATGATATTAAATAATAGAGTTTGTTAGAAAAATAGCAAGAATACGATACACATATATTCGGGTGCACGAAAACCCATTTTAATGTTGACTTGCGATACATATTTTTTAGGTTTATTGTTGTTATTGTTAACCAGATACCAATGCATTCATTTGTATACTATTTACATCAAACCGATACATTTCTTGTAGAGCTTCTAATTTTCTGTACAAATAACTAACACTCATTGATAATATTCACTTTTTATGAAGCTTATTGAATATTAAGTGTTTCAGAAATTTATGCACTTTTGACCTTGAATAACTTCGTAATGGTGACATTAATGTAAGAAGTAAACAACTTTGTTTTTATTCGTTCCATTTCCTGCAAATGTTAAGGAAAAAAATTTACTGAATGATCTTTTTTTGATAAGATCACCAATGGAATAGGAACCTAGTGCGATGAATATGTCCTTATTATTAATATTAAAACATATATTTTGGGCATTATTCTCCATTTTCAAGAAGGAATTCGATTTTCCGTATACCAGTCAAAGAAAAAGAAAATACATTTTTTGGCCATCCTAATATACATACTTATGTTAAAAGACTCGAAAGTTGCTAAAGCACCATTGCTGGACAAATTTGTAGTTTAGTAGGTTTCCTAACTCTTGCTGTTATATTTTTTTTTTTTTTGCAGAGAATATGCAAAACATATATTTTAATGTTGTCTTACAAGGGAAGGTTAATAGTATTTTGAAAAGGTTATTCAAATTATTAAATCCTTGTAAATCCTTTGTCCACATTTTGGGCTATTACAAATTTGAATTGCTCTTTGTACTTAGTAGGCTTAAGTTAGTGGTCTCACATTGTGGAAAAGACACATTGATATGCATAATTGATGAGTAAAATTTTTTCAGTGCTTAGTATAAATATATAATAGTTATTTTTATTTTTACCGTCAAATAAATTTAATATGCTTACACGAATTAAATTAAATTAAACCCGATTGATGCTCTTTTGCTAATCGAAAAATTTTGGAAAATAATCAAAATTCGTTTATGTGCCCCAAAAAAATATCCTTTTTGTTTATGCCATGTATCGACAAAATTGCTTTCATAGGAAAACAGTCAGAAGGTATTCTTATCTGCACCCGCTGTGGGAAGAAAAAAAAGAGGGAGACCACCACTCCGATGGAAGGAATAAGGAGATACCGATGTTGCGATCCCGCTGTGTCTCCAACTGGCACCAGTTGGCGTAACGAAGAAAATACTGGTGAGCTATATTGGACATGGACAGTCAAAATCGCCCAGGCGGTTAGATGACAATTTAAAGAGAGAAGAACAAGGAAAACAGTCAAGAAAACCTACCCATGAAACACATCATTTTCCGAAGAAAATTAAAATGCAAATGCAATATTATTCTATTAAAATAGAGCAAACAATGCCACGTTAGTTGTAAAATTAAAAAAAAAAGAACGCTTAAAAAAATTTCAAATCTTGCACACAAACCTTTTTTGCTTTCATTAAAAGTAAATATCAAAAACAAAATATCGATATCCTAAAGAAAGCGGAGACTTGAGGTACCTATATTAAATCGATATTTTTTAGCTCCAATATGTGATCAGGAGCTTATAAGGTTTTACGTACATATCGTAGATGCTGCTGTTACGTTCCTCTTGTTTGTTTTATAACACTGCGTTACAAAAACGAGCTCTAGTTCTGTCCTATGAACCAAATATACTTTTTCGGAAAGGGGAGAAAAAATAAAAATACAATTCGTAATTCAATTTTGCAATTCAATTGTGCAATTCATACCACTTGTAAGCGTTGTAAAAGTCATAAACAGTTGAGTGTTAGAAAGTTACTATTGATAAACTACAAATATACGAAGTAGGATAAGTCGAAAAACAATTTTTTTTTTCGGAACGCTTTAGTAGTTTAAAAATTTGGAGTCCCCTCAAGTTATGCGGAAAAAAGTGAAAGAAAAAAAAAAAAAAAAAAATAAAATCCAGGAAAATCTGAGAATTGATAAAAATAAATTTTTGAAAAAATTTGACGTGATACAGACATTTCCACGAGTCTGCCTGCAGAAATTTAGCTCGATTGGATGCCAGAAAATGGTTAAAATTCGATCCAAAGTCTTTCACACAGGCGGATAGACGGACACTACGAGCTTTATATATTATACATAAAACAAAAATTCTGACGTCTACATGAAAATCGCCGATACACGTGTATTTTTATTTTTTCTCCCCTTACCGAAAAAGTATATTTGGTTCATAGAAGAGAATGTGTGAAAAGAATCAGAAATATGGTGAAAGAAGAGTAACCAAAATTACAAAATTAATTTGTTTTCCTGTTGTTACTACATTGGATTCGAAAAAAAAACTTATGGGCACTAATGAGTTAAATCGCCTGTGTCATATCGGCACATGGAGAAAATTTTGCAGTATTACAAGCGATATGAAGTATTCTTTCTAGGGTTATCAATTTTGTTTTCGTTTTTGTTTATTTTTGGATATCATTAAGTCACCCTTTGGTCTTGGCTTTCATTACAGACCTGTTAAGTAATGACTACTAATCGTAATGATTACTGGGTTGATCGATTATTTCGAAAAGCATACTAATAATTGAGTACCCCTTGTTTTTGGTTTTAAATAATTATTTTAAAAAATAAAAATTTTTTTTTTAGTTTTTGATTACTTTGATTATTTTCGATTTTTTTATATTATTTTGAATTTTTTATTATTTTTTTATTGGTAGTCAATAAGTAATTGCAATTGAAATAATCATTTATTTCTGAAAGAGCCATCAAATCAATTCATTACCCAATTCTAATGGGAAATTGACAGGTCTGCTTCATTCCTATATTTTTTTGTTGACAAAAGTTACTCATACGCCCAGGTGTACTCTGAAGATCAGCTTTGGCTGAGAGCACTTCACTTACTGTAGAAAGAAGAATTCTGGAATATTGTAAGCAGTCATTGACCGTGGCTTGAAAATATGAGAATTTCCAATTTTAAATCACAGTAGTTTCCCATGAAAAAAAAAATATCGAAAATACTGTCTTACCAAAAAAAAAAAACAAACTCGATAGTTTTTAAAGCATTATAGGAATCTTCAAAAAAATTTAATAGTAAATTTTTTTATTTCAAAGTTCAACACCCTCACAGGATTGCAAATTGGCTTTAAATAGGAATTTTTGATGAACTTTCTTAAAAAAGTTTCTTAAAATTTGGAACTAATTAGAAAAAGCATGGCTTACTAGCTAAAGTGTGCTGCTACTAATTTTTCTTACAAATCCGCGGAATTGCACATGATTGTTGAATATTCAATTGGCATATTCAAGATAAAATATTATAGATATGTATGCATAAGCCTATTTTAGCCCCTAATTGTCAATATTTAACTTCGTTGTGATTTAAATAACTTTTCGACTTCCAACTGTGTATGGCAGAGATATCATTCACAAACTGAAACTGCGAAATTTCTTTTGCCTCATGCAATATCATTGACTTTTAATGTGAAAGTGTTTCCTCAATACAACTACATTTCAAATTTGTATATCAAATAGCAGGAATAAACATTTTGATTGATTGGCCCTCTGCCTTTCCTTGCAGTTTTTATTTTATGCGTACAATTAATAAAAAAAGTCATGAGTATCAATTACTCGTGGAGTTTGATGTGTAAACATGTGTACATAAATTTAATTTATTAGACTTCGCCCACTGGTTGAATTTCAACCACAAAACTTTATTTTATTTTAGTTATTAGCTACTCCTTTCTTGGACTTCTTTACCATGCTGTTCCTTCACTTTTGTATATATTTATTTTATTTGCTTTTCCCTTCCCGCAACAATCTTTATTTTTAATTGATTTTGTTGTTTAATTTTCTTGCTGAACCTTTCCTTTCTTTTCCATTCTTTCCTTTCCTTGCCTTTCCTTTCCTTTCCTTTCCCTTCCTTTCTTTTCCTTTACTTTGCTTTCTTTCTTTTCTTTTCCCTCCCGTTTTTATATTTTATTTAATATTGTTCTACTTTATTTTACTTTATTTTATTTTGTTTTATTTTATTTTATTCTATTTTATTTTATTTTACTTTATTTTATTTTATTTTATCTTATTTTATTTTATTTTATTTAATTTTTGTATTTTTGTTTATTTATGTTATTTTAATTTATATTATTTTATTGTATTTTATTTTGTTTTATTTTATTTTATTCTATTTTATTTTATTTTACTTTATTTTATTTTATCTTATTTTATTTTATTTTATTTAATTTTTGTATTTTTGTTTATTTATGTTATTTTAATTTATATTATTTTATTTTATTTTATTTTATTATTATTTTTTTTATTTTATTTTAGTTTATTTTGTTTTATTTCATTTTATTTTCTTTTATTTTATTTTATTTTGTTTTATCTTATTTTATTTCATTTCATTTTATTTTATATTATTTTATTTTATTTTATTTCATTTATTTTAATTTATTTTATATTATTTTATTTTAATTTATTTAATTTCATTTAATTTTATTTTATTTCATTTTGTTTTATTTTTTTATATTTTTTTTTTGTTTATTTATGTTATTTTAATTTATATTATTTTATTGTATTTTGTTTTATTTTATTTCATTTCATTTAATTTAATTTAATTTAATTTTATTTTATTTTATTCTATTTTATTTTATTTTACTTTATTTTATTTTATCTTATTTTATCTTATTTTATTTTATTTTATTTTATTTTATTTTATTTTATTTTATTTAATTTTTGTATTTTTTTATATTTTTTTGTTTATTTATGTTATTTGAATTTATATTATTTTATTGTATTTTATTTTATTTTATTTCATTTTATTTCATTTTATTTTATTTTATTTTATTTTATCTTATTTTATTTTATTTTACTATTATTTTGTTTTATTTTATTTTATTTCATTTCATTTTATTTTATATTATTTTATTTTATTTTGTTTCATTTATTTTAATTTATTTTATATTATTTTATTTTAATTTATTTAATTTCATTTTATTTTATTTCATTTTGTTTTATTTTTTATATTTTTTTTTGTTATGTTTTATGTTATTTTAATTTATATTATTTTATTGTATTTTGCTTTATTTTATTTAATTTCATTTAATTTAATTTTATTTTATTTTATTTTATTATATTTTATTTTATTTTATTTTAATTCATATTTTTTTATTTATGTTCTTTTATTTTATTTATTAAATTTTTTTTTTTAGTTTATTCTCGATAAGTTTACTAAGCCAGATTTCACTTACAGCTCAGATTAACAGCAGCACGGTTACAAGCAGCGGCAGGATCACGGTTACAGGCAGCCACATGCAACTTTACTGGACATCCCCTACCGAACCCAGGGATGTTTACACATCAGATATTCATAAGAAAAAAGTGGGGAACATAGCACAAGTAAGGATCAATTTGCAATTGCTGCTTTAATTCCTCAACTTACACGAAAGCGTTTTTGGCTGGTCTAAGCACATCTATGATTGCTTGTTGTTTTTGAGCATTTGCAAGTACATATTTATCAACATATATACATACACTTCACACTTACGCACTTATAGCATACGAAAGTGCCTTAATTCGCTCATAAGTACCCCGCCTTAAGCAGCCCAACATGATAAATACTGTAATATACGGCTCGGTTAGTGAGACTTTGCACCCTTTAGGGAAAATCGTTGTTCTGAGCTGGTGCGGTTTTGGTGTATTATAAAAATTATCATGTTACAATGAGCATATTTTAAATGCAGTCAAGTGTCGAATTCCACACGGGAGCGTTTAAGTAGTGCCAATTATATACCTCCACATTTCCTTTTCTGTAGTTTCGAAATAGTTTTATAATTCTACCGATGTCATCTAGTTTGTCTAACAGGATTAGGGATTCAACTTTTTTAGATTTTTACAATTAAATTATTTTTGGAATCGGATTGCCGAGATCTTAGCATGAATCATAAAAAACAATTGCTTTTTTTTATTTGAAGCCAAAGTTCTTTTATCAATAAAAAAGCAAAATCAAATAGCTGTATAAGGCTTTCTTTTTGAACTGAGCCATATTATGTGAAAAACATTGCATTGCACCTCCAATCTGGTTCAAAGTCGGTTTATAGATTTTCAATATAACATGTTTTGACACGTATTTAATTTTTTTTTCTCGGAGATATAAACCGTCAAAATTTGGGCTTTTTAAAACTTATGAAAATATATACTCACTCAGATCATCATATATCGGATTGTAGTAATGCTACATACTTCATCTTAACACCTTTTGAAATCTAATGAATCAATTTCCGCATCTTCTGGTATATTTTTATTTTCTTGCTCTTTATTAAGTTTTTTTTAAGCACTTTGACTTTTAAAAGTAAAATTTCAGAGCGTTGCCATCCAAATTTTTAATTCTAAATAATTGCAACCGATTTCTTATTTAACTCTGTACAAAATTAATGCGCTTAGAAAATGGGATGAACATTAGGACTTTTGCTGAAATACATTTCTATATGACTAACTCTACATTTTTGTATGACGAACTCATTTAGTACTTCTTTGAAATTTTAATTTTCTAAAGTTTTTTCCTGTTTTAAAACTGTTTAATTCTACTTAGACGTGTTAAATTTCCATTAAAATTTAGTAATCAATTTATTAGATAGCTCTTCCAATCAGTAATGATTATTTTTATTGTTTTCTAAAGTCCGAAATCATTAATTGATTACCATTGGGAAAAAATTAAAAAAAAATTTTAAAATAGTCAAAAATCGAATGAAATCAAAAACAATCAAAATTAATTAAAAAACATTTTTTTAATGGTTTTTGATTTTTCATTAAAAACCAAAAACAATGGGTAACCAATTTATCAGGTCTGATTTTACTATTTGTTACTATTTCAGAAGAAAATTAGTTGATACGGAAACACAGATTTCAACCAGTTCCGAATCGACCGCTGATATTCGATAACCCTCTACTCACACTGTAATAAACAATTAAAAATTCCTTGTAATCGCAGCTTAATTGCCGTATTTCCTTTCCTACGGGGTATTTAATCAAGCCAAACACATAAGTACAGGGTGTGGCAAGAACAAAAGAGTCGGTTCTTTGTTATACATCATATTATAACTCTGTACGTATAACAGTGGGTTCTAACGGCATGAACAGATCGCGGAAGATATAGACTTTCTACATTGAAGCTATTAACATCAGAATAGAAAACGGGTGAGTCGAATAACAAAAATCTCCAAAAATTAAACAAAATTTTTAATTGTTTAGATAAACTGACGTTACTGTCTTAGATACAAATTACGTAAACAGTGTTCAGCGCTGTTTCGTTTTGCCCCTGGTTCTGTCTGCGGTTTTCCAATCGGAACCGAATCTCCGAAAAGCTTATAAAAAATTGAAGTCAACCTTATAAAAAGCTATATAGGTGTACAAAACTTTTCGCCATGTAATCAGTAGAAATTTTTGAAACAAAAAGAACTCTCACGAATATGGTTCAGATCTTTTTACGTTTACTGGAACGGTCATGGTTACACCTATGGTTAGGGGTAGGGTTACGGTTAAGGTTATAGTTACTTTTACGGTTCAGATTATATTTTTTACATGTACACTTTTATCGATAAGGAAATCTAAAACACATACTTTTAAACGCATTTTTCTCTATATTATATTATCTTAAATGCTTCTATAAAAGCTTAGCTCTCTTAATAAAACTCTTGAATTTTGCGACACCCTGTTTAATTATATACTTCAACGTTTACCAACTTTGACCAAGCGGTTGTGCGGAAGCAATTATTACATCCTCTGGTAGCTGATTATTGTCAATTATTTATTTACGGCCAATTGGGACATGGCGAAAAGGAAGCGGAAATGTTTAGGTTGAAATTTAGCTGGACATTACATACAGATGTACTCTGTTCAAGGGTTCATTATGCAGAAGATATTGAGGAAGATTTTACGAAAACTGACAAGCACTGACATGACTGAGACTTGGTTCGTTTGTTCGAACCGACGTTGCCGCTGCTCGTTATCCTGCTAGGTATACGATCTACAAGTAAATAATGAGCGAAACAGCTTCGCTTGGCGTACTTCTTAGTTGAAAATGTTTGCTGATCATACTAGACCTGTCAGCTTTACTTGGCGGATTTAGAGTTTGACGCTTAGTCCAAAGGAGGCCACTAAACAATGAACTCGTACACGAATATGTTGCATATAATCGCTTTTGGTTGGTTGCAGTAGCGAGTTCGAGGAAGACAGCCATAATCCCAGGGAACATGTTAGGCTTAATAACATTAGGCACCGAGAGTCTCCCGAATCAGCACTTTCCTAGAAATTTCATTCTACTGCTGCAGTGCACTGGATTCTTGCAAAGCAAGTACTCAACCGTCTCTTCCTCCTGAGAGTTGTACCTAGTACACGAGGTGTTGTGTTTCGGTGCCAGATAGCACCGCAGTTAATTTGAAAATGTCCCATCCGTTCAGCTTGAAAAAAGTCGAAGATCTTGCACCATTGTACTAGGGCCATACCCTACAGAAATGCGTCCCTTGATAGTTCCTAGTGGTGCAACGACCTCCTTCGCCTCTGAGACATCAAGAGTTGATCCACGCCGATCGGAGATCTTGCACGTATATTATAGAAATGATATGTTGACTTGCCGGTCTCATGGTCAACACGCTGCAATGACCAACCAAGCTCGATGTTATCTATCGTTACTGACTAAGAGCGCGAAGCGCTGCCTGGCTGTCAGAGACGATTGATACCCTACTACCTTTTGTGTCTATAAACATAATTGTCCTGCATACTTCCTGAATAGTGTAGATTTTGGAATGGAATACACTCTCTGAGTCTGGGAAACGTTTATAGGCGGGAGTGCTGCAAAGACTCCCTCTAAGACTGCACAGGCCATTTTGAATCCGTCCGTGAAGACTGAAGTGTCGAATTTCTGTGTGAATTCCTCCGCTCTCCAATCCTTTCTCGAAGGGAAAATAATCTTTAATGGAGCATCGAAGACTGTTATGGGGCACATGTAGTCTATTTTGGTTTGAATATAGGAGTAATTTAGCGCTCTTTCTAGAGTCGCAGCCCTCGAAGCCTGAGTGCACAGTGCGATGCTGTTTGCTTGATAATTGGATCACGTTCAGAGCCTCTGTGGGGCTGTGGGGCATGATTTAGTCGCCCCAGTGATCTCTGAACTTTGCGTAGCATATTTAGGTCATCTCGACTAAGCTAATATTAGTCGAATAACTGCTACGGGCTCAGACCTTACCGCTTTCCTAGCATTCTTTTGCATGCGTACCCCATGCCCCATACACCCTTTTGACTCTATGTTCTGTATTCAGCTTCAAATTTAAATTAGGCGTCACAGAGAAATACCGAGAAATGTGAAACTGACGCTGAGGTTGCTGCTAGGAGATCACATGGAAACTTCTCGCAGTGCCAGCTCTATCAAGTCACATAAAGTTTGTGGGAATTTGTCTCTGTATGCAATAGTGAGGTCATCAGTTGCCCACTTAGTCCGTAGTAGAATTTGTATAAAAGAGTTACTCTTCTTTTGATATCTAGGTTGGTATTATTGCTGGTTGCCAAGTGAGCGAATGTCTTTACTATTTTAAGATTCTGCCTGTCAAGAACTTCGCGGTTGTTACAACAAAAATACGCAAATTCTTTGCCCGATTGGAGTAGGTACTTTCTTTGACCTCCACTTCAAGCAAACCAATTTTGCCAATTCTTTTCTTTTTTTCAATTGAAAGTAAAGAAAACCTACGCACCGCGTTATTGGGCTGATGATTTCAATGTCGTCAGAATACGCTAGCGATTCCAACTGCAATAACAACTTTTTTCTCCTTTCATGGTACCACTGATTTCTTTGCATATTTGCTAGGGAAGCAATGAAAATGTATTGGTTTTTATGATGCGTTGACAATTTTCCGTCGAATTTGTAAGTAATTGAAATTTGATTGGTTGTTATTCGAATTTGATTATATGATTTGATTTCATTTTGTTTTGCCTTTCAAAGGAATTGATTTCAAACAAAACTTATCAGAGGACATGAAAATGCCACAAGGTATCAAATAGACCGCTAGTAATACAATGGGTCACACATATACCCCCACATACGTACACACATAGCAATATCACATGTTTGCCCTAAATAGTCGTTCAGCTTCAATTTGGCGACGATTTAATTTTGTTTTGTAAGCAAACCAAACCGGAAAATATACAAATGAATGACAAAACTTGGATGCAAAACAAACTTACGTATATACACAAATATAAAATACAACGCTTACAAAAATTTTAGCACTAGCCTCAAATGAGACTGATTTTTATCAGGCCCAACTAGGCTAGTCCCACTTGGTATCTTTTTGGTACAAACAGAAATTATTAAGTTTTTTTTTTGTTTGAGCATACAGATCGGGTTCAATTGTTATTTGCAAAAGTCTTAACCCACATACGAGGTGTGTTCAAAAAGTAACGCGAATTTTGAATTTTCGCTGGTTACGTATATTCGAATTTCGAATTTTTTGTAGCGTTATGTTGGTACTCATGTCTCTCACTTATGCCGACAAGCTCGGCCATTTTGAATGTTTAGTTAATTGTTGACAGCTGCTTTGCTTGCACGTGTTTTGGATCGTCTTCGATTTTTACCTATTTTTTTACCAAAATTGCTCAATTGTGACCAAAAACAGCATCGCATGAACATTGCTAATGAGATGTTAAACTCTGTCCGCGACGACCCAAATTTGCTCCAGAGGGTCATAACTGTTGACGAATCGTGGGTTTATGGTTATGACGTGGAAACCAAAGCTCAATCATCTCAATGAAAGCTGCCGCACGAACCAAGACCGAAAAAAGCGCGCCAAGTTTGGTCGAATGTGAAAGTTTTGCTGACAGTTTTCTTCGATTGCAGGGGCGTGGTGCATCATGAGTTCTTGCCACAGGGAAAATCGGTCAATGAGGAATATTACCTGCAAGTTATGCGCAATTTGCGCGAAGCAATCCGCCAGAAACGCCCGGATTTGTGGAAGAACAAAAATTGGCTTTTGCACCACGATAACGCCCCTGCTCACGCATCGTTGCTTGTGCGCGACTTTTTGGCCAAAAACAACGAACTAATGATGCCGCAGCCACCGTATTCCCCAGATCTGGCCCCCTGTGACTTTTTCTTGTTCCCTAAACTGAAGAGGCCCATGAAAGGACGACGTTACGCTTCTCTTGACGAGATAAAGACGGCATCGAAGGAGGAGCTGAACAAGATACAAAAAAATGATTTTTTGAAGTGCTTCGAAGATTGGAAAAACCGTTGGCACAAGTGTATAATATCTCATGGGGATTACTTTGAAGGGGACAAAATAGATATTCATGAATAAATAAATAATTTTTGAAAAAACACAAAATTCGCGATACTTTTTGAACACACCTCGTACTTACATACATACATACTAAGTTTTGTAGGAGTGGGTAGTGCCACGCCCTTTCTAATTAAAACTTCAACTCCCAATATCCATATACAGGATTTCCAGCCGGGTGTTTAAGCGACATAAGCTATAACGATTTACTTCGTCTATTTTATTTGCGCTGCACTCTCTTGTAATTCGCAAGCAGCTTATGAAATATCCCAAAGATATAGTTTATGTTTTGTAATCCCAAAGCGGGGTTTTTCACAACGGAAATGAGGAAGCCAATCCCGTGCAATGCCTCAGAGCCAACAGTGCTCGCCCCCAATTAATACATACAAGGTGTAAATGGTGCCCCGCACCCCGTTCTATATAGAACAAATAATTTAAATAAATGAAATAATAATAAATAAACATAGAAAAGGGCTCCCTATACTAAACATGTGCTCCGCACACCCCCTTTTCCTCTCTTAACTAATAATATAATAAAATAATATGCAAATAAAATAACCGGGTATAAAGAGAGACATTGTTCCGATATTTAGGGACCATTTGTGTATCTTCTTCGTTTCTTGTTTTCGCGATCATGCTGTTGCGTCATTTCATGATCATTTCAGTACTATTTGCGGGACTCTTTCAGTATTCGGGATTATTTTCTTGAAATTTCAAGGATCATTTAAGAATTATTTTTGGACTATTTTCGTGGTCATTTCAGACCGTTTTTGGGACTTTTTCGGAGTCATTTCAGGATCATTGCGGTATTATTTTGGAATTATTTCACTATCGCCATGGTTTTCATGACATTTTAAAGACCATTTCGTGATCATTTAAGGATCATTTCGGGATTGCTTTCGGAAGGTTTTCGGTAACATTTTTCTGACTTTCATGATTTTTTCGAGATTGTTAGAGGATCATTTTGAAACTGTTTTCGTGACCAGTTTTTTGTCTTTCTCGGGATCAATACAGGATATTTTTTTTGATTATTTACGGCATGTTTCCAAGACGATGTTCGGGATTATTGAAAAAAATTCTGTAAAAAAACCCAAAGTGATCCCAAAATAACACTTAACGGGCCCCAATAGTTTCGAAAACCATCAAGAAATGGTCACGAAAAAGTCCAGAACTGATCCTTCACATCACTTGAAAACTGCCCAACAGAATTGATTGGTATAGTTCTTTAGATAACATTACCGGTTTCGGAGTTATCGACCAATATGTGGACCAACCCCAAAATGTATTAGTACTGGTTTCGGAGATGTAATGATTAAAATCGGGCTCCGCTTAGTATAATCCGCTCAGAGACGCAGTGACTCGTGGCCGGGTCTTCTAGTAGTACATAAAAATTAAATACCAATGACGAAAAAAGTTGCTATTCCTAACATTAAATTTCAATTTCATTTGATGTAGAAGCTTGTGTACTTTTAACCCTATACATATTTGCATAACCGGTTTTAAATTGACATAGCTTTTGACATTTTAGTATTATTGTTTTTATTGACTTGGCAACATAAAATCGTCTATATTCCGGCTTAATAACGGATTACATATGCATTAGTGCTTAAAATACATATAAATAGAAATTATTTCAGTCGATTACACATGGTTTATGAATTGTATCCTCTTTCATATTTTTCGGCGCTTCAAAGTACAATGATAAACTTGGCATTGGTTTGCAACACATTTTGTATTTAGATTTGGTTTAGTGCAATAGTAATTTGGGGTTAGTAAAGCTCTGACGACTTGAAATCAAGTTTCTAGTCCATTAGCCTTCAGATAAACGGAACTGAATAAAAGATTTCAGCTAGCGAAGTAAAAGTAAGGGTAAAAGTAAAACAAGTAAGGCAGTTTAAGTTCGGGTGGAACCGAGCACCAAATACCCAGCTGTGTAAAAGTAGTCGTGGTAAATTGGTAAATTATTGTCGAGTTATGACCTATAGCGGTTTTACATTTTTTCTACTACCATGTGGGCAATCTTATAAATAAAAATGAATGTGTGTCTGTGAGTCTGGCGTCCAAAGTACTTAATCGACCTTTATGAAATTTTCACAGTAGATTCCTGGGTTTACTAACTACAGTATAGGCTATATATAATTTTGCAAAAGTGGGCGGTGCTACGACCCCATGCTATATAAAATTTTAATCTTGTATAGGCGTCTAAAGTACTAAGCCGATATTTATGAAATTTACACAGAAGATTCTTGAATTCACTGGTTACAGCATAGGCTGTAAAAGCTTAGATAGTATACCTCGTATCATGTTTCGTAATTTTATTTAACACGATTCTGAAGTTAATAGTAGCGAAATTCTAGCATTGTATCTGCATCAGTGAAGGAGATATGGCATGTTCCGGTTTCTTACCTCTCTTTTAGAAAACTTTGGTCAAAAAGTGGGCGTGGTCCTTAACCGATTTATTTTCCATAGACGTACTATACACCTCGTAACAAGTTTAGTAATTCTATCTTACACCGTTCTGAAGTTATTGAAATTTGCTTCACTCATAAGTGGGCGGTGCCACACCCACATTCCAACATTTTGCAAAAATCGTATAAAGAATAAGGAAATTGAGGTAACTGCTAAATTATATCATTCTACCTGTGCCCCTTCGGGTTAGGGGTTTAGAATATGCCCGAAGTAGGCATACCGGTCGTAAGAGGCGACTAATATTCACAAAGGTAATGAGGTGCAACTCGATAGTTGATCTACGGATATGATGCCTCTCACCTCTCATTACCCATTTTATCCTTTCTTACGGAAGGAGGGGTGACATGACCTAGAAGGTTTCACTGGACATAAATCGCTACCACGACAGTCGGGCAGTACCGCAAGGGAGTACCGGGTTCAAATCCGGCCAAGGACTGTTAATTCGACAACACCCCCCAAAATCTTCGTAGAGTGTTTTTGTCGTTACCACAATAACAACAACATCATTCTACCTGCATAAGTCAAGCAGATATTGGCTGTTTAGTATTTCTATCTCCTTTTCCGATAACTTTTATGAAAAAGTAGGCGTGGTCGAAAAGCGATGTTGCTTATTTTCTATCGGTGCATTTATCGGAACAATACTATACCTCTTATCAAATTTCGTTATTCTAGCATAAACGGTTCTGTAGTTATTAACAGTCGTAATTTTAAAATTTGTTCACTCATTTGTGGGCGGTACCGCCCCTTTTTTAAAATTTTGGTAAAACTGTTAATAGGACAACTAACTTAATAAATCTATCAAATTTCATTATTGTAGCTGCTTTCATTTCTTTTTAAAGGTTTTTCGAAATTTTCGATATCGAAAAAAGGGACGTGGTTCGATTTCGCCGATTTCAAATAGCAACCTACCTTGGCCAGAAAGCAACCTGTGTGCCAAATTTCATTGAAATATCTCAATTTTTACTCAAGTTATCGTGTCCACGAACGGACGGACATGTCTTAATGGATTCCGCTGTTCATTCTAAGAACTTTGACATATGGAACTATATATCTATCCCCATTATCTTGTACCGTTACAAACCTCCGGGTATGTGTTAGTACACGCTGGGTATAAAGAAAAGTAAAAATAAAAGTAAAAGTAAAAGTAAAAGCAAAAGTAAAAGTAAAAGTCAAATTAAAAGTAAAATTAAAAGCAAAAGTATAAGTATAAATAAAAGTAAGAGAGGAGCGAGAAAAAAAGGAAAGGATAGTAATGATTTCCATAATAATGGTGATGGCGTTGATAAGTAATAAGTTTTGGAAAGTGTGATGCCGCTACCAATAACATCAGCCTTCGTGGAATTAAAACAACAACATTGAATACGAATACTAAGACATTCCTACTCCCGAGTCTTGTTACAGTTTCAGTTACTAATACGGACAAGGTTAACCTAACGGAAAATAAAAGAAGCTTCTGACAAGATTTTTTCTTAAAAATTGTTTCAGCTCGTACATTTCTATAGAAAAATTTGAAACAAAAGGCTACAACCATTACATATACTTGAATCTTCCGATTGAAAATACATTAAATTACACTTCCTATTGGTATTTCATAAAGGCAACTCAAAAAACTTTGATAACTCACGTTTTCCTATTATTATAAATATATTGACATTTATTAAGTAAAAGAATAAAAACATCCTTTCAAGCACGCAACTCTCTCAAATGTCTGCTGTCCGCTCGTACTGATAAGTACTTTGGTTACTATGCAAATAATATTGTTTGGCAAAATCAACTCTATGAATGTGCAGTACAATAAATTGAGTTAACACATGAATATCATATTTCATTTGTGCTAATGGCTATGTGACAGCCATATAAATTCTTCATGCACAAATGCACTTCACATTTTTTCTCGCACGTACCAGGGATGTGCATAGCAAATAAGTACTGGGGTTTTGGTTGAATTGATGGCATTTCAATTCCATTTGGGAATTGCATATATGTGAGTGGGTATTAACATTTTTTTTCGTCGATTTTACTGTGCATTTAAACTTGTTTGCCTCTCAGCAGTCTGATAGTTTTCATTTATGTGTACATATTGCTATTCGATTCTTTATTTTTCTGAAACACAACTTCAGCCACAGCTACAGTACAACAGTCAGCTTATTTGAAATGAAGGCTTAAGAGATATGCTTCCAACTTATTGGAGAGAGTTTGACCTCCTTTGTATATACATTATGATAGCTGGAAGCTCGAGGCGGCGTAAGGTAACGCCCCGAAAACCAAAACAAACAGTGATTAACTGATGCGCGTACAAACATACAGGACCTAATCGAAAGATTTTGCTCGGCTTTTCCGAGGTTGCATTTGGTTTGTCATCAGTAAAGACATTCTGTATATTTTTATAAACCGTTTTACTTATAAATCGCCCGCCATACGATGCAAAGTGGGAGCGGCTCTAAGAGAGTTGGTTTGTTGGAAACATTAAGCCAGCAATGCAAATCGTAAGCAAATTTATAACTTCATTGTTGAAAAAGTGTTAAGAAAAAAAAAGAGATTATTAATGTTGAATATATTGAAGCTTAGAATAATAATAATTCCCAAACGGATTACCCACCATATCCCACCCGACCGGATAATACGAATACCGTCGGTTCGTGCCAAGTCGTTGAAAGGCTTTGGTAATCGTCGAGATCTAACTGATCAGCTACAGAGAAAACCTCATCAGCTGAGTAACGTAGATATAAGATAGATTACACAATAAAAATAAAATAAAATAAAATAAAATAAAATAAAATAACATAAAATAAAATAAAATAAAATAAAATAAAATAAAATAAAACAAATTAAAATAAAAAAATTACTTCAAATAAAAAAAAAAATAAAATAAAATAACAGAGAATAAAATAAAATAAAATAAAATAAAATAACATAAAATAAAGTAAAATAAAATAAAATAAAACAAATTAAAATAAAAAAAATTCTTCAAATAAAAAAAAATAAAATAAAATAACAGAGAATAAAATAAAATAAAATAAAATAAAATAAAACAAACTAAAATAAAAAAATTACATCAAATAAGAAAAAAAAAATAAAATAAAATAAAATAAAATAACAGAATAAAATAAAATAAAATAAAATAAAATAAAATAAAATAAAATAAAATAAAATAAAATAAAAAAAAATTGAATAATATAAAATAAAATAAAATAGAACAGAATAGAATCAAATAATAAAATAAAATAAAATAAAAAGAAAAAAAAATTTATCAAATAAAAAAAAAATTTGAAAAAATTAAGAAAAAAATGAAATAAAAAGAAATCACATAGAATAAAATAAAATGAAATAAAATAAAATAAAAAACAATTATAAATAAAAAAAAGTATTAGAAAAAATTAGAAAATAATAAAATAAAATAAAAAAGAACGGAAAAGAAAGAAGAGTAAAGAAAAGGAGCACTAAAGAGGTCAAATCAAGGTGAAGAAAGGGAGCAGCAACGAAAGAAAAAGGTCAACCAAAATAAAAAAATAATATAATTGCAGTGAATATAATTTAAAACGAAGAGAGGAAAAGCAAACAAAATGAAGGCGATTAGGTGGCAGTGTTCCTCGGCATGAAATCGAATACGCCAAGAAATAAATATAATGGCATAAGATGGTAAATATCATTGCTGGTATACGACGTGAAATACTTTTCGTTTGATACCTATATTTGCATACCCCATTTAATAAAAAATATTATATATGTAGCAACCCCTTCAAAACATGGCAAGTGGCACACCTAAGTTGACAATTTTCAAAGATTGCCTCATTTAAATCTAGAGGATAAAATATAAAACTTACCCAAAAACGCTGGTATCGCTCCCAATGGCATCACAAATAAGCTAACAAGCAAATCAGCTATCGCCAACGAGAAGAGAAAATAATTTGTGACATTTTGCAGCTTTCTATCGAGCGCCACAGCCAAACACACCAGAATGTTGCCCAGACCGCCAGCAAAGATGAAAAATATGACACAAAGAAAAATCCATTCATAATCACGTTGTTCCACAAGTTTATTGTCGAACGAAGCATCAATGCTTAGATTGCGTGGACCCCACAGCGACAGTGATGAATAATAGCTCGGGCTCGGGCTAGACGTGGTGTTGCCATTGGCCAACAACAACGTACTACTCACACCACTCTGCACGCCAAGTGAGCCACTATCGCTTGAGAGTTCATCAAAAGAATTCCATGGCCAGAGTGCATCATCATAAGCGGTAGGGAGCCAACTGTTGTTTGTTAGTGTTGCAGTTGTTGTAGTAGCATTAAATAGTTGTAGACTCAGTTGGGTAAACAGGTCGCGTGAGCTTAGTCTACTGCAGCTTTTGTTATTGCTTAAGAATGTTTGCCAATCACTAGCATTCACCGAGTTTATTTTGAAATTAGCGCTCAAACTTGCATGTTGGATCATTGAGCTATCCAACGCTGGCGCGACATGTGGCTCGCTGTCATGCGTTTTAAACGTGGAAGCTATTTGTTCATACTGTATGCGCAGGTAACAAATGAAATCATCAAAGAGTGAGGTATTGCTGAAGTTTGTTTCGAAATTTGCATTTTTTGCATTGCTCGCTGAATGGGTGGCATTCGAAACAAACTCCTCCGCTTGCATGCTGTTGGCGTTACCGAATATGCTCTTGGCTGTTGTTGATTCATTACAGTGGAGCATACGGTTTTGTACTATGTTACATGTTGCATTTGTTGTACTTAAACTATTGACTAAATGGCTAAGAGAATTATGCTCAATTTCTTGTTGTTGTGCCGCGAGCGCTAAATTAAATTCGTCTAACGGTTGCTGCACCTGCTCCACCACCACTTCGGTGCTCACAACACAATTGATACCATCTAAGTGAGCGGCGTTGATCGTCTCATTTGCTGTCATCAACCTCTCACTAAAATCACTCTGCTCTATCACTTTAGCACTCGCCACAAATTCACTACTCCCGTCGATTGTTCGTCGGCATTTGTAGCGTGCTCTGTGCAGCGCCACTTCGTATTTACCAAGCAAACAACGGTAAATTTCGCTGATTGTTTTTGGCGTGTTGTTGATTGGCGCGAACATATTCCTGCTGATAGCATCTGTTGCGGTCGCTTCTGTTGTTGTTGTTGTGTGTACATCCTCGGTTGATTTAAGGTTGCCATCATCAACGATGTTGCTGATATTTTCGTTGATATTTGCTTGTGGCTGACATCGTACATCAGCAGCATTCCAGTATTGTGTCCATGCGGTGTTTGATAGGCGGCAGCTATACGTGTGTGTGGTATTCGCAATTGGGACTGTGGTTTTTGCTGTAGTTGTTGTTGTGTGTAGGTGTGTTTTTCTAAATTCATCTTTAGAGATTTGTTGCATGTCCATTTCATTCTTAAGCTGCGGGTGAGTGTTGCGTGGTTGCTAAGCCTTCACTTCGCTGAATTTAGAGCAGGTGAGCGAGTTTGCGTAAATACTTATTTTCATATGCAGAGTTGATTTAATGCAGCCACTGTAAGAAACAGCAAATTTATAAAGCGAGGTTAGTTAGCGATCAAAAATACAATCATACATACATATATCTATAATATAAATGCGCAAGTTGAGTTGAAACTGTCCCGCTTTATGGCCAAACTATACATTTAAGTTATTAACAATTGTATATCTATGGATAGCTATTGCCAAGCTGCAGTGCCGTCAATAAAAAAAAAACTTAAAAAAAAAAATGTATTATAATATTGAAAAATTAGTCTAAAAATACACTAACACAAATGCCAAACATGTATTCACACTACAGAGCGGTAGTTGTGAAGAGTTGGTAGTGGACCAATGATTAACAATCATTCGCACTATAGAGCCTTTGTTGTGTGAGTAAACGTGTCATGAATTTTTGCTTTAGTTGTTTTTATTGTATTGATCACTGGCTACGATGCAGTGAGGCCAGGTTAGACTTTTAAGGGCTAGATTTAGCTTCTTTTTTTTGTCCTTTAGTCTCATAATCTTGGTTTTAGCTACCTGGATTTTTTTTAGCCTTTTTTACTCCAAACCTTTTCTGGTCCCAACACCATATTTTTCACATAAAATTAAAGTTAAATCAAAGTAGTATTGATGAGGAAATACAGAAAATTCTCCACTATTTAATGGAGTTGATAACCCAATTGCGACATCGCCTACCTGACAATATGAACTCTTTACAAAAGATACTTTTTTTTCAGTTGATAATTCTTTGAAAGTTACAAAGCCGGATGTATTTTCTCACTTCCAAGAAGAAAAGTCTAGGTATTCTCCAAGTCAAGTAGCATTAATTGAGCTGCAGTGGCGAAAGCTAATAACCGTACAGTGGACAATTGTTACCTCTACCATAGAATTTTGGGCGGAGGTCCGAAAACATAAAAATTAATTAAACGAGCCCTTTTTTAGAACTGGTCGAATTCGTATTTAGATTTTGGTATTACTTTTCAGTAATGGGGAGGTTGAAAGAAGTTTTAGTGCCATGAACATTTTAAAAACTAAGTTAAGTAACAGATTAAAAATTGAAATGCTTAATCGCTGCTTAATATTAGATTTTTGTTGAAAAGCTTATCCAAATGTTGCACTGATTTTGAAATTACCGATGATTCCATTTCTATAATAAATACATAAACTTTGTACACAGACTCGTGCTCTTCTGATTCATCAGACGAAGAAAATATTATAAAATCAATTAGCTTGTAGTGATTTTTCTATAGTATGTATTTCTTTGAAAAAATTCCTAGTGAAGGAAAATGTGACTGATATGTGTCGAAACAAGAACACAGGCCGACAAGAAATTTTACCATAAACCAGACCATGCTTTCCTAAAGGTTTTCGATGCGCTGACAGACTTCTTCTTTAAGATGCTATGTGTGCTTTAAAAAAAAAAAAAATCTGTCGTTCATATATAACCTCAAAAATAGGCAAAAACGGTGTTTTTTGCACATTTAGGTTAGGATATCTCAAAATCCTGACGTGATAGAGCAATTCTGCGTCCAGATTTGAATTTAGCGCACCAAAAACCTTTAGGAAAGTATGGTCTGGTTTATGGTAAAAAAAATCGGTCTCATTTTGTCGGCCTGTGGAATAGTTCCTTTAAGTTATGCCTACAGCTTTATATACCAATAAAGAGTTTAAACTAAAATAAAAAATTTGAAATGGATTTCGTAAAAAAAATTTTGACTTTTTTACCTTTTTTTTCTCATAATCTTAGCCTTTGCTAAACATATTTTTTTGGCTGATTTAGCCTTTTCTTTTCTATCACCTGGTTTTTTGATAATTAAGAACTATTACATTCCAACTCCTTTTTTCGATCAGTCACCAATTAAGTTCTAATTCTGAACTAGAAATTGTTCTGACTAATTAGTAACTTCCCCGCAGGGCAGTTTGGTGTGACTACAGTGTAACGGCACAACATATGTCATTGGGGATGTATGTGTGCTACAAACTGAGGTAGGTAGAAATTAGTAATTTTAGTTTGTTGGTTGATTTTTGCACCTTGATGATTTACACCACATAACAAGCATTTCTGAAAAGGTTTTTTTTTTTATTTAAGGTAGACTTATTATAATAAGCGAAATATAAAAGTCTCAGTAATAATTGGTTTGGATCCTTGGAGTTTAACTTTTAAATCTTTATCGATTTGCTTGGATTGAAAAAAAAAAAAATAAAAAGCTAAAAGTTTATGAATGTACGAGGAATAAAGTTCTAAAGGATCTTATTTAAATTTAATTTTAATCTAAAACAACTATTAAGCTTCTTTTGGCTTTTAAATTCTCAACTAAATATTGTGATCCAACTATTTTCTAATTTAAATTTAAAATTTATGGTATTTTCTTACATAAATTAAAAATTCCAAATATTTACGCATGTCATATGCAAATTCCTAACTAACCAAAGCTAACAAACCGTTAAGAAAGTGAAGTGATTGAGTGGAATTGTAAAGTGCAAAGAAAAAAGCAAATAATTGTGGAAAAGCTAGCTGAATTATAATCATAAGTCAAAATAAATTTTGTACGTAGTAAGTTTTTTGCATTTGTTGCTGTACAACCATTAAAGCAGTCCACGTATTCATGCCAACATGCACAAAAACGCATTTAAATGAAATAAGTATATAAGTACGTTTATAATAAATCCATTAAACAGTTTACTTTTTCTATCTCCTCTGAAATATTTATTTTTTTTTTCTGCTTTGTTTTCATATTATATAATCATAATGACTACATCCATAAATGTTTATTATTTTATGTGACAGTAAATATTATAGTAGGTTGAAAAAACAGATTTGTGATTTTATTTTTTGTACTTTAAAAAAAATCAATTTTAAAAACTTTTTACAAAACACATTACTTGATTTAAAAAAAAACAAGTAAGAAAGTCTAAGTTCGGGTGGAACCGAACATTATATACCTAGTAGTGATCTATAATGTCATCCCAATTTACGCAGGTCTATTTTAACACTTTCAGTTCGTATTTGCGTTCAAATAGACCGACGAACAGACAGACAGACGTATCGAAAGACGGATGGCTACATCGACTCAGCTCATTCTCCTGCCTAACCCATAGGCTATGCTGCGTGTAGTTTTGCAAGCTGCTTAATTCAAGTTTTCCTCTAATTGTTGTTTGTTATCTTGCCAACGGTATACACAATATTTTAGACATTCTGTCTTTATGTAAATCATGCATGCTGGACTTTGTTTTTGTACATTCTTCTTTTCTATTTTTAGAAGATAGTTATTGTACATAACCGCGTGCTCCGGTATAAATTTATTTTGTTGTTGGTTTTACGGTCTGTTCATTTTACATATTTTTGTAAATATAACGAGCTCAAGACCAGTTGATAATAATTCTTAGTTAATTATTATTATTTTTGATTAGAGGAAAAATTGAAAGCAACAAACATATACAGGCTATAGTTATAGTACTATTTTGAAAACAGCCACGATTTCTCGTCAGACTAATTCGTATAGTTTTGCTATTTCAAAGGATCTTGTGGAGAATCGAACCCACTCCCTCTGATTGCCAGCGCAGCTGCGTAACCCATAGGCTATGCTGCGTGTAGTTTTGCAAGCTGCTTAATTCAAGTTTTCCTCTAATTGTTGTTTGTTATCTTGCCTCTAATCAAAAATAATAATAATTAGCTAAGAATTATTATCAACTGGTCTTGAGCTCGTTATATTTACAAAAATATGTAAAATGAACAGACCGTAAAACCAACAACAAAATAAATTTATACCGGAGCACGCGGTTATGTACAATAACTATCTTCTAAAAATAGAAAAGAAGAATGTACAAAAACAAAGTCCAGCATGCATGATTTACATATAGACAGAATGTCTAAAATATTGTGTATACCGTTGGCAAGATAACAAACAACAATTAGAGGAAAACTTGAATTAAGCAGCTTGCAAAACTACACGCAGCATAGCCTATGGGTTAGGCAGCTGCGCTGGCAATCAGAGTGAGTGGGTTCGATTCTCCACAAGATCCTTTGAAATAGCAAAACTATACGAATTAGTCTGACGAGAAATCGTGGATGTTTTCAAAATAGTACTATAACTATAGCTTGTATATGTTTGTTGCTTTCAATTTTTCCTCTAATCAAAAATAATAATAATTAACTATGAATTATTATCAACTGGTCTTGAGCTCGTTATACTTAAAAAAATATGTTTTTTATTTAATTTTATTTTACTTTCCTCTTTTTAACTTATTTTATTTTATTTTATTTTATTTTATTTTTCATAATTTTTTTTTATTTTGTTTTATTTTATTATACTTTATTTTACATAATTTTTTATTTAATTTTGTTTTATTTTAATTTATTTTATTTTATTTTATTTTATATATTTTTTTAATTTTATTTAGTTTTATTTAATTTTTTATAATTTTTTTTATTTTATTTTATTTTATTATATTTTATTATACTTTATTTTATTTTAATTTATTTTATTTTATTTTATTATATTTTATTTCTTATAATTTTTTTATTGTATTTTGTTTTATTTTATTTTTTTAATTTTATTTTATTTTACTTTGCTTTATTTTATTTTTTATAATTTTTTTTTTATTTTATTTTGTTTTATTTTATTTTTTTTTACTTTATTTTATTTTGTGTTTTATAATTTGTTTGATTTAATTTTTTTTATTTTGTTCTATTTTAATATATTTTATTATACTTTATTTTATTTTAATTTATTTTATTTTATAATATTTTATTTTTTATAATTTTTTTATTGTATTTTGTTTTATTTTATTTTTTTAATTTTATTTTTTATACTTTTTTAGTTTATTTTGTTTTACTTTATTTTATTTTATTTTATTTTATTTTATTATATTTTATTATATTATATTTCATTTTATTTTATTTTATATACTTGTTTTATTGTTTTTTTTTATTTTATTTTATTTTATATAATTTTTTTTATTTTATTTAAATTTATTTTATTTTATTTTATTTTTTGTAATATTTTTTTTTATTTTATATATTTTATTTCATTTAATTTTTTTTTAAAATTTATTTATTATTATTTTATTTTTTTGATTTTACTTTGCTTTATTTTAATTTATTTTATTTTATTTTTTATACCTTTTTTTATTTTATTTTGTTTTATTTTATTTTTTTAATTTAATTTTATTTTATTTTTTATAATTTTTTTTAATTTTATTTTGTTTTATTTTATTTTTTTATTTTATGTTATTTTGTTTTATTTTAATTTTTTTTATTTAATTTTATTTTTATTTATTTTTTTTTTATTTACATTTATATATGTTAGCCTACATTTATAAGCTTGTCCATTTACGTCGTTGACATCGTCGGTAAGTGATTTCTCAGTTTGTGTGTTTTTCAACTTTAAATTGTTTAAATTTAAGATGAATAGTGACTTTAGGGGAAAAGTTCTCATCAATGTCGATTTGTTTGACTACTTTCCATACTAACATGTAGTTTTCTAGAGAATTAATGAATATATCTTTATATCAGGGGCCTATACAAGTTTTTGATAGAAATGTCACTTACGCGGTTTTGCATTTGTACAGCATTCCTTATATGAATTTATTGAATAAGGACAACATGCGAATAGTTCAAACATCACTCACACTGTTTTGACCGAACTTTCCTTGTTAAGCTATCTTTTGTATTAACCTTGCACCTTATTTTGCGTGGGCTCGTTTGTTGCTGATGTGCAGCAAGAATATTATTATTATTGTTATTTTTCCTATGGCACAACATGTTTGTAATGGCCACTTCTTCTTTCTTCGTAATATTTATTGTCCTTTCTACGACTGGATAATTCCACGGTGACCGGTTTGATATTTCGAACAACATTCTATATATGACATACGACTAAAAAATTATTCCTTTTCTATAGCAAGACTTAGATATTTATGCGTAACGGTAACCATAAACGTAACTGTAAATTAATCCATAATCATGAGCTCAACTGAAAACGTAGTTATAACAGAAATTGTAAGCGTAAATAAGATTGCAACGGCGAGCTGTAGAACAAACTGAAACCGCATTCCTAACTTTACCCGTAACCAATATCATAACCATAACCATAGCCTTAGCCATAGCCCTAGCCACAAGCATACCCAGGGACTGAAAATAACGATTTTCCGGTTTTTTTTAGCTAAAGGGTTACGCAAAAATGGGTTTTATACAATTTTGAGAGCTTTTAACTATTATCATAAGAAATATTTTTTTTTGGTCGCCATAACTAATTTAAATGAGGAATATTTTTTTTGGCTAAGAATAACAATTATCAAGATTTTTATATATGTATATATCAGATATATTATTTTTCGAATTTTCTATGCAAACATTTGTTTTCAAGACAAGACCATCAATTAATATAAGTGAGTATATAAAGTCCTCTACCTTTTCATAAAGAGTTCAAAGCTTACCAAAAAAATAATCATGTACATCTAGTCACAAACAATATTGATAATGTTTATTTTGAACCAAAAAAAAAAAAGTTTCATTTATATTGCTTATGACGACCAAAAAAATATTTCTTATGATAATGTTTAATTATAACCAATACTTGCATTCATCAAAGTTAATGGTAAAATACGACCTTAACCTAACTTCTATAATAACCGTGACGACCCTAACCATAACCATACATAACTGTAATCATCACCAAAATCATAACCATCCGAATAGCCATAGCCATACCCATAGCCATAACCATAACCATAACTATCAACATGAACATAACCATAGCCTTAGCCATAACCACCACTAACAGCATAGCTATGAAAATAACTTAAGCATAAAGAAGAAGAAGTTAAAAACCGTTACGCCTATTTGTTTTTTGACAGTAACAGTCACTGTTACCAACATTTACAAATAATGCTTCTTATAGTGTTATTTAGGGGGGACCAATCACTAGCTCGTTTAATACGCCTATGGTAACTGTTACGATAACGGATACACTTTTTTTTTTATTTATTTGTCGTTGTTGACGCTCTTTGTGGATATTTATATATAACATTTTATTAATCAATCGGGAATAGCCCGTAAAAGAGAACTTGTATAAAAAGTTAATAGGTTTCTTATTTCGTTTGCTTTTAATTATTGTGGAACGCGCCCTTGGTAAAAATGGTCATAAAAAATTTGTCAGTGCATGCTATACGAGGGACACATAAAAATTTTATGACTATTCATCAATGGCCTTTAATAACCATAAAGAAATATGTACACATGTAAATTTCTTAAAAATATTGTAAATGGTCAAAAGAAAATTGAGACCTGCGGATACTTTGTATATATTTATGTAGGGGTGTATGTATATTAGGGTGTCACTTGGTTGGTTACTTTAAATTAAAAAATAAATATTTTTAAATCACAAAAAACGTGTTTTACTAAACGGCAGCACATGTGTTTTTCGCAAAAATTTTGCGGCAGTTTCTAGCTTAACTGGAGGAAAACAAGAACCATAACCAAGTGGACTCAACTTCTGTCATGTAGCTAAAAAAATGTAGGAAATCCCTGAAAATATCTTCTTTTTTTCTTATACTTAAGCTCATCTATGTTTATTTATATTGTTTTTAGAACCTGGTACGCCTTCGCATTGTCCGATTTTTGAACATTTCTATCGCCCAATCAAACAGCTTAAGAATGCCTCCTCCTTACGCACACCCTAATGTACATATTGTATGGCATTTTGTACAAGTTCAAAGCTTTAATTTGAAGGCGCTTGGCCATAAAAATAATTTATAAAAGTATGCCAATACGAGGTGGGTTCAAAAAGTATCGCGAATTTTGAATTTTCGCTGGTTACGTATATTCGAATTTCGAATTTTTTGTGGCGTTATGTTGGTACTCATGTCTCTCACTTATGCCGACAAGTTAGGCCATTTTGAATGTTCAGTTAATTGTTGACAGCTGCTTTGCTTGCACGTGTTTTGGATCGTCTTCGATTTTTACCATTAATTCGTACCAAAATTGCTCAATTGTGACCAAAAACAGCATCGCATGAACATTGCTAATGAGACGACCCAAATTTGCTCCAGAGGGTCATAACTGGTGACGAATCGTGGGTTTATGGTTATGACGTGGAAACCAAAGCTCAATCATCTCAATGGAAGCTGCCGCAAGTACCAAGACCGAAAAAAGCGCGCCAAGTTCGGTCGAATGTGAAAGTTTTGCTGACAGTTTTCTTCTATTGCAGGGGCGTGGTGCATCATGAGTTCTTGCCACAGGAAGGAACGGTCAATAAGGAATACTACCCGCAAGTATGCGCAATTTGCGCGAAGTAATCCGCCAGAAACGCCCGGATTTGTGGAAGAACAAAAATTGGCTTTTGCACCACGATAACGCCCCTACTCACGCATCGTTGCTTGTGCGCGACTTTTTGGCCAAAAACAACACACTAATGATGAAGCAGCCACCGTATTCCCCAGATCTGGCCCCCTGTGACTTTTTCTTGTTCCCTAAACTGAAGAGGCCCATGAAAGGACGACGTTACGCTTCTCTTGACGAGAGAAAGACGGCATCGAAGGAGGAGCTGAACAAGATACAAAAAAATGATTTTTTGAAGTGCTTCGAAGATTGGAAAAACCGTTGGCACAAGTGTATAATATCTCATGGGGATTACTTTGAAGGGGACAAAATAGATATTCATGAATAAATAAATAATTTTTGAAAAAACACAAAATTCGCGATACTTTTTGAACACACCTCGTATGTGCGTATTAACTAATATCGGCAGATGTTACCCTGCATAATCATTTCCTTGCCTGCCATTTTATTTGAAAATATTTTTCACAGAAAACAAAGTACATACATATGTGCACAAGTTTTATTGTGGTTACTTTTAATCCATATCAATCTTTCTCTACATATAACTCTACTATTCTCTGCATCTACCGTCGCTTTGTACCTCAACCGAGATGGCCATTTCACCACCACCTCCTTTATTACACTAGCTTTTCCTCTATGTCTCTCTGTCCTTCTTTCAGTTGTTAGGTTTCTGTCTGTCTGTTAAAATGTTGTCTAGCTTAAAATCTAAGATATTCCTTATTTCGGTAACACGACCGGTTTCAGAGTTAACAACCAATATGCGGACTACTGTGACCCAAGATGTGGCTATTGTGAGTTATGAGATGCAGCGAAGCTTCGCCGGCTAGACTTTCCTGTAACAACCTCCAGTTGACACAAATCTTACAAAAAAAAAACTGTCAGTCATGTTGTTCAATATTTTCGAGGATATTTGATCTCTTGTTGCATAATCAAATCTGCCTTAAGGCCCTCAGAAAGGCCTTTGTTTTAATACTCATATAGTACAGACGGCTTTTTAGTCTACCAGTATCCGATGGAAGGACCAAGTGGAGACCGATTTGCGATCCCGCGGTGTTTCCAATTGGCGCCAGTTGGCGCAACGAAGAAACGACTGGCGAGCTATGTTGGACGTTCGAAATCGCCCAGGCGGTTAGATGACCATTTAAAGAAGAAGTATGCTAAATAAAACATAAAACCTCTCGCCTCTTAGAAAACAAAAATAGCACTACAGCTAATTTTTGAAATTAGCCTTTGGAAATCATTTAAATTTATATTTTACATGATTCATTACCTTATTTGGTCCGTTTCTAAACTTATGAAAGCAGCTGTGACCACTGCGAAGGTAGCGAATAATTTTGCATAAACCAAAAAAACAAAACACCTTGGAAAGTTTAACACAATCGGAACTGCTTAGTTATACCCAGCTGGGGTTTTCTGATTTTAAATATTTGTGTGCTAAAATTTTGTAAAACATTTTTCGAATTTTTTGTTTGATATAGAGAAAGATATACCCAACTTTTAGGGTGATCATATTTACACGACCTTTCAACAAGATTTCTATGATAAGAATATTAAAATTCAAAAACCCCAATTCTGAAAGAAAACTCTAGATGCATCATAGATATAATATTTACTAAGTCTGATCCTTTTATCCCAGCACGCCCATTGTAAAGCTTTAAGTGGTTGGAGAAAGTAGCTTTTTTTAATTTTTTTATGAACTCGAAAACACCCCTATTTCATGAAAATGTTCAGGAAAGGCACAAGGCCGCTTAGTAGATTTCTAAATTTTCAAAGAACAATGCTAATTTACGACGATTTAGTAAAATTTTTTTCCATTGTAAGCACAATTGGGTATAAAATGCATTATAGGCAATGAGTAATTTAGTATTGAATTACACGGCGTGAAACACGATCCTTAGTCAACAATCTCAATTGTCATGTCAATCAAATATTTTTGTGGTGTACGGTGTATATCGAATGGCAAATTTGTAGGTATGTGTATTAGACCGGGTGCATATATTTTCTTTTGAAAATTGTAGTGATATTATTTTTACGAGAGGCGAAACAAAAATAAGTTAGAATATTAAGAGCTTAATCTTAAACAGACCTGTTAAATAATGACTACTAATAGTAATGATTACCGGTTTTACTAATTAATTTCTTGAGAATCCATTTAATGACTGATGATCAAAACTTTTAATTTTAAGTGATTAGTTTCCAATTAGTTAAAAAAATTATCAAAAAAAAATTATGATTTTTTACGACTATTAAAAAAATCAAAAAAAGTCAAATTAATAATCAAATAAAAGTTTTTTGGATTACTTTTGATTATTTTTGATTTTTTTTTTGAATTATTTTTGGTTTTTTCAGTATTGTTGTAGAAGCACATAAGTAAAGCTACACATCAACAACATTGAAAAAAGGCAAAAATAATCAAAAAAAAATTTTAAATAATCAAACGTGAACAAAACAAATTTATTTGATTATTCTTGTTTTGTTCTGACTTTTTTTTTATTTTTTCTAATCGTAATCAATTAATAATTGCCTTATTTTTTGTATACCAACAATTCAATTGAATTGTTGTTTTTAAGGCCTGTACATTTTTAAAGTAACATGACTATAAACGAGCTCAAGCCTAAGAATACAAATTTTTTTTCTCTATTTATGAAAATGATTATTGTTTTTATTTTTTTATAATTATTTTTAATTAAATATTAAAAGTTTTTATTAGAATAGAATATGAAAATTTTACAGACAACTGCAAAAGCTTTTCCATAATTATTATGAATATATATTGAAAAACAATTAAAATAATCAGTACCAATTAAAAAAGCTGCCTAATTAATTGATTACTAATTACTAATCAAATTTAACAGACCTGATTTTAAATATATTGCACAGCTAGTTTAGTTTTAGGACTGATCTCAGTTTTGCCTTAAAACTGGCAAACTAGTGAAGTAAAAACAAACTGCATATCATCTTTAGGAGAAATTTTGAATGACAATTTTTAGTTAAGTGGGTAATTCCAGAGTACTTATGGTTTACTGAATTCACGTTTTTACTCTGCAAATTTGTCAAAAGTGCAAAAAACAGTGTAGAAAATCAGCCCACCCACAAAAACTTTTTTGTTCAGAATTAAATTTTTGAAACTTTAATAGTATTTTTTTTCGCTATCTTTAAAATAATCTCAGTCTATTGTTAACATGCTTATATGTATTACTATTCTAAAGTTTTACTTCAGTAGTAATATTCTACTTAGGCGGAGCAACAGCTTTTAAGTGAAACATCAACATGAGAGCTTTTTTTATTAGATCTAAAAATTCTTCTTTCCTGAAACTACCTTCGATTGCTTGTATAATCTAAAATACCGACACAAACAAACTAATGAAATTTTATATTGCATTCTTTATTTCCTGAACGCTCCTCTTCTCATACGCCAAACCAAATAGCCGGCTGCAGCGTTGCACGAAACATTTGTGGTTTGTGGGGCATGAAATACAATGCCTTTCTCGTTGTAGGTAAAATCATTCAGATGGATTATATATACATACACTTGTGGTTAAATCTGGTTAGAAATTTGTTAAATCGGATCTGTTGTCTAGGAATTTACTGTCGTATATTGGTTTGTCAGCGTTTACAAAAGCTTGTTGAATGTGCACATTTTGCGGCTTTTGTTAACTACAAATTTGGCAGGTGTACAACTATCGGATTTGCTCACAGCTCAGTGTGTACACAACAACAAAAAAGTGTTATTTTATATATTTAATTTGATTACAATGCTTTAACATAAGGTTTGAAATCTCTACATATAATAAAATTGTAAAAGATTGATGTTTGTACATTGCAGATATTTACGAAAAATCGATACCAGGGATCATTATTAAGCCAATAGAAACCAAATCAACTGTTTGTCTGTCTGTATGTTTGGACGCGCATCACTCAAAAACTGCTAAATGGAATTGAATGGAACTCTTACCGTTGTATTACTAGACGTTTAACTTAAAATTTAAGATAACGATAGCTCGACCAGTTTCGCAAATATCGACCGATATGTCGAGCAAGGTGACCCAAAATGTGTTAGTACAATATGGGTGTCAAACGAAAGGTGACAATGGGTGCTGCAATAAGCGATGTAATTAAGTTCCATAACTTATCTGGCTTGGGATATAATGATGAAATTCGGACTCAGTCTATTATTAGTTCTGAGACGCAGCGAAGCGGGCCAGGTTTACTAGTATTTAATAAGGCGGTGTTTCATGCAACATTTCTTAAATTACACGAAGTTTCGCAGCATTTCTGCTTGCTTACACTCTTTTTAGATGTGCTTTTATATCACTGTTTATGAAAAATGGTAACTATACCTATTAGTAACTGTAGTTATTCATGTGATGTACTCATAATAATAGGCAAATAATATGTTGTTTTATTATATCTGGTGTTATTCTGTTATTTAATATGCTTCTTGTGGATTATTTGAGTGATTCTTACTGAGAATTGGAGGTGAAAATTCTTAGATTAAAGTAAAGAAAAAACTAAAACCTACTGTGAATATGAAATCTTTACAAATAAAAAAATTTGCATGTAAACGGAAAACAAAATTTTTTAGAGTTGTTTCTATCTGTATTTTTGTTTGTTCGCACATCACTAAAAAATCGCTGCATACAATTGAATGCTATTTGCACCGAAGAATTGTAAAATATTTGGTATCCATTTTATCACAAAGAAATTTTTTTTTCTCACTAAAAACAGTTTTGGTAATTAAAGTCGAAACAAAATATTTTTATAGGTAGCGTAAGCCGTTTTTGAAGGAAGCTTAACACGCGGAGGCTAAGTTTTCTGAAGATAAAAAATATTTCTTTAATATAAGATGCGTAAGCGTAGTCCAAAGTCGTTTGTTATAATAAAAAATATTTACTGATGTATATTGGAACGATTTTCCGTCATCCCTTGGCAAATTTGGTTTTGTAACAAACCGATTTCGGCGTTTCGCCATCCTCAGTGTAAAGTATATAGTGAGAATAGCGTAACGCCGAAACCGGTTTGTTACAAAACCAAATTTGACAAGGGATGACGAAAAATTGTTCCCAATATACAGCAACTTTCCACCCTGTTGGAAAATCAACAAAGCAAAATAAATCAAATATTTACTGAATGTATTCAAGTAATGTCGGAGCACAAATGCCTATGTTAGTTGAGGCACTTGATCTTTGATATTCACTTTGGCAGTGGATCCACAGAATCTTCTTTCGTTTTCATGAAACTTGATGCTCCAGATATTGCATTGTGCAACCAAATTGAAGTAAAAATATCCAAAGCAATCAATACAGTTCTAAATCGTGATGCTTGACCAAATATAATACATTAGACTGGGCAAAAAAAAAATGTTTTCTGGCTTTGAAAATTATACTGATATAATGTGATTAGTGGCGAAAAAAATACTGTACAATTTAAATTTTTGGTGGAATTTAAGTTCTCTACAAAATAGATCCGAATGCAAGCAGAACTATTGATATTTCCTCTCAAACATAACTGTCCCAAATGACATTCCCATGACAACCGGTTCTTTGTACCAGAATAATACGGCCTTTTATAACCATCCAATGGATATTATTTCATTGTAATCCTGTCTATTTTGCCATATCAAACAAAAATAAGATTGACCATGCGATGTTTTTAACTTGCTGTTCTATAGAATTCAATCAGCGGTTCTTTAAACTTTCGAAAACTTTTTTTGGCCTCTGTACATTTATCCATTCTGACAGGCTTACATGAAAATTAGATATTTGGCGTTAACCATGCCTTGTCTATGCAGTATTTTCTCTTATCAAAGAAAAAGTCTATTTGATTAGGCTTTAATAGCTGCCAACAACGCCAAATTTGAAATTGTGTGTGTTTGTAATCCAATTTGAATACCGAAAATATAGTCAGCGTAGTAAAAGCTTCCAAAGCGCTTTGCTTCCGTACAGCACACATTCACTTTTTTAAGGCTAGGAAGCTGGATGCATGTTTTTTCCACCAAATTAGTAAAGGACGTTTCTAAAATAAAATTGGCTTTTGGAGGTATTTGGCTCAACGGATTTCAATTGATCGACACTGTTTACGGATTCTTTAAGCCAGTGTAGTACACCAGCAGCGATTGCAGAAACTTTACTGAAATTGATGGCATCTCCAACTCAATGTATGTTTCTTTGTGGGATTTCTATCCAAGCTAACACTGATTTACTATTTTAAATTTGTGTTTAGGTCTGCAACTTTCATGGTATTTTTTTTTTAACATTTTGAAAAGTACTTAAAAGCTATATAATATATAGAAAAGTATTTTTTTCCCAGCCTTATGTACACGAATATGCTAATAAGAGCTTGTTTGAAAAATGACGAGCTGTTGAAAAGGTTGTACTGAAAATGAAATTGGAGAGCTAAAACGGAAATAGTTGGGACACAAAACAAAAAAGTGTTTTTTTGCACGTAGATATGTGACTGCTAAGTGTCAAAAAATAACAAAATTAAGGTAGAATTGTATCCATTGCCGTCCAAAAGATTTTCTGATAGTTTAAAGAATATAACGCAAAAAACGGTGGGTACAGAAACCTAGCGTTACCAGTGGCTGAGACTCCGCCAGAAAACTTTAAGGCCTTATTTAATTTTTATTTTTTTTTATTTTAATTCATTTTATTTTGTTTTTATTTTATTTTTTTTATTTAATTTTTTTATTTTATTTTCTTTTCTTTTACTTTAATTTATTTTATTTGGTTTTATTTTATTTTATTGTATTTTATTTTATTTTATTTTATTTTATTTTATTTTATTTTCTTTTATTTTATTATTCGTTTTCGCGACCTTTTTGTTTTCTAATTCCTTCTTCTTGCTGGCTTGAGGTCTGTGGTCCAAAAATTGAAACCAGAAATATTGATTTAACCAATATATTTCGACTACCTACGGTAATCGTCTTCAGGGTTAACTATATATAACAATAAAACATAAAATATAATTACAATTAACATAAAAACAAATTGGTAAAAATTAAAAACATACATTATTACACGTCTGTCCTGTTTAACGTGGAGTTGTTTACTGTCCGTCTGTTTGTCAACAAATGCCTATATAAGTGAGCGCAGTTATCAGTGTCCGTTTTGTAATTCATTCTTATGCTGGCCGGTGTGTTAATTATATGAAGCATTTCCAATGTAAATCTCTTGCTACAACAAGAACAACATTACAGCAAGAGATTTACATTGGAAATGCTTCATATAATTAACACACCGGCCAACAAGAACAACATTACAGCAAGAGATTTACATTGG